>JAOTQJ010198934.1:0-20309 GCA_025642045.1 Solanum sejunctum | reverse complement strand
CTTGAACTTCATCGCCAAGTGGCATCTCTACAGACGACAACTGGTTGACCAAGCTCTGGAACTCACTGGTATGCTCGACAACTAAAGTTCCATTTTTAAGCTTCATGTTGACTAAACGCCTCATCAATAGGGCTTTATCCCGAGCAGTCTTGGCCTGGTACATGTCTTCTAACTTCTTCCAGAGGGCATATGCATTTGTCTCTTGTGCAACAAGGTGGAAGACACTATGATCAATCTACTGACGGATTTGACCTATAGTTTTTCGGTTTGATTTCTTCTATTCTGACCCCTTGGCGGGATCAAAGTTTTCACCTTTCAATTCGATAGCATCGAATAAATCTTTACAGGTTAGGAGATTTTCCATCCGAGGTTCCATAATGTGTAGTTAGTGGCAGTGAGCATAATCATGGCTCCGGAAGATGATGTTAACTCTTCTGTGGTCATTATCATCTTGCAATAGCTTAATTCACCAAAACAAGGTTGGATCTTGAAAAATTGAGCTCACCGTTACATCCAAAATGGTCAAAAAGGTGGAATTGACACTCCGGGGCTAAAATTTTACTATTGGGGTAAAATAACAATTTCAAAAACTTTGGAGACCAAACTGCAATTTCAAAAAGATCAGGGGTCAAACTATAAATTTAAAAAAATCAAGGGCCAATCTAATATTTCTTGAACATTGAGAGACCAAATAGAAATTTTAAAAACATGAGGGGTCAGTTTGTAATTTTTAAACTATTGCAAATTTCGACTATGAATAGTATTTTTGGTCATCTTCTCCGTCGTTCTCTGGTGAACAGTATCATCATCTCCTGCAGAACTCCGGTGAACAGTATGTCCATCACTGACAAAATTTTGACAGAGTTGACCAAACTTTGATTGCAATTTTTGGGCTCATTTGAACTTCGATTAGGTCGCTGTTTAGTGCGTTGGACTCCGTTCGACGATACGAATCCAATGGTGCAGTCAGAATTAGATTTCAAATAAAGCTCAAAAAATGTAGTGAACAATCTCCATCAGAACTCTGGTGAATAGTATCCCTATCACCAAAAAAAACTCGACCAATGCTTCTAACTTGGATCTGATATCACTTGTTGGAGCCCAAGGGAATAATAAGGTATTGGTAAACACGAATTTGAGAGAATTTTTTTTCTATTTCTCACAAAAATAGATTACAAAATAACTCTCAAACTCACACTTTTACTATACTCTTGTCTTGGTGTTTTTAGTGATTTTTATGGAGGAGCTCAGCAACTTCTTTTATAGGGGAAATTATACCCCCATAGATGTCATTAGCGACATCATAAGGGGGACATAATAATCAACAATGGCAGGTTGAAGAAACAAAATTCAACAATGGCAGGTTGAAGAAAAATGATGGCTTGTGTTGAGTCAATATATGGGTTGGACTTCTTCACTAACTGAGGATACAATCTTAAACTACTATCATATGCGGAACTCAAAAATGCAAAAATAGTCAATTATACAAAAAGATAATCAAGAAAGCAACTAACAGGCAAAACAAGAATTAAAGTAGTCAGACTAACAAGCCAAAAATAAAATGGGAATGTAAGAAAGAAAAACATATAAATAAAATACAAGAAAGAATAATTAAACATAGAATGAACAATCAACTCAAATTAATTCGATATACCTAATAACGATATAAAGTAGCATATCAAGAATGTTACAATGGCAATGCAAGAATAGCAAAATTATCTAAATGAAATAACACAACTAGAATGTCAGAAAACAAATTGAACAATCAATTCAAGGCAATTTAATTCAGAAAGTCTAATAGAAACATCAAATAATAGAGCAAAAATGCTAAAAATAACTAGGAACGAGTGATAAAATACCAACAAAATGTCAGAACATGAATGATAGAACTTGGGTGTAGTCGACAACTAATCAGATGATGAGGATTGCCTGGAGATGATTAAAGCTCATCAATAGGTAGATTATAAGAATTGGGTTAACTAAAACTCTTTGCCAAAAAGGGTTTGGTTCTATCGTGCTTGTTCTTTTGCAGACGTGAAATAGATACACATAATAGAACAATAACAACAACAACACACCTAGTAGAATCCCACGAGTGAAGTCTGGGGAGGGTAGAATGTACGCAGACCTTACCACTACTTCATAGAGGTATAGAGCTTGTTTCCTCGGAAACCTCATCTCAAAAACCAATAAGCAGAATAAACTAGATATAAAAAAAAGCAAAGGAAAAGAAAGGGAATAGAAAGAGCGACTAAAAAGGCAAAGCACTATATATAAAGGCAATGTAATTATGCTAAAAGTAAACACACATCGGGCTAATAATGAAAACATATGATCTAAATACATCACTACTCCTACTAACCTACTATATCAAAGAGTCATATGTTAACCTAACCCTTCTAGCCTATAGCCCTCTACTCTAACGTGTGACCTCCACTTTTTTCTATCTAAGGTTATATCCTCAAAGAGATGAAGTTTTGTCATATCTTATCGAATCACTTCCCTCCAATACTTTTCTAGTCCACGTCTACCCCTCCATGCCACCCCTAAATCCAACCTCTCGCACCTCCTAGCAGGAGCAACAGTGCTCCTTCTCTGTACATGTCCAAACTAATGCAGTCTCACTTCTTTCATCTTGGCATCCACATGGGTCATATCTAACTTCTCTCGGATGATTTCATTCCTAATCCTATCCACTCCTAGTATATACATACATCCATCTCAATATCCTCGTCTCCACAACCTGCATCTTCTGAATATATGAATTTTTAATTGGGCAACACTCAACTTTATATAACAAAGATGGTCTAATCACAATACTCCTGAGGCAAGCCTTTATTTCATCTATGCTGCCCTAATACAATGTGTAACATCATCATATATATCGCCGCTACTCTGGATGATGGATCCAAGATACTTAAAGTTTTCTCTCTGTTGAATAGGTTGAGTGGCAAGCTTTAATTCAATGTCTACTTCATCTCTAGCAACACTGAATTTACACTCCAATTTTTCTATTTTGGTTCTTCTCAATTTGAATCATTTGGATTCCAAAGTATATCTCCAAGCTTCTAATCTATCATTAACTTTAGCTCGAGTCTCATCAATTAATACTATGTCATCTGCAAATAGCATACACCATGACACCCCTCCCTGGATAGACTATGTCAGCTCATCCATTTGCAAGAAAAAGGTTCAACATAAATCCTTGATGACGTCCCATCTCAATAGGAAAATACTCTGAGTCTTCTCCTACCATTCTTACTTGAGTTCTAGCTCTGTCATACATATGCTTTATCACCCTAACATACAACATTGGGACACCTTTCACCTCTAGACATCTCCATAGGACATCCCTCAAAACTTTATCATTAGACTTTTCAAGGTCAATGAATACCATATGCAGGTCCCTCCTTCTCTCCCTATATTTCTCTTCTAATCTTCAAAAAAGATGGATTGATTCAGTAATTGATCATTCCGACATAAACTCAAATTGGTTCTAAAAAATAGACACTACTTTTCTCACCCTCATCTCCACCACTCTCTCCCAAACCTTCATAGTGTGACTTAAAAACTTGATACCCCTGTAATTGTTACAACTGTGAATATCAATCACCCTTATTCTTGTACAATGGAACCATTGTACTTTTCCTCTATTTATCGGGTATCTTAGCGGTCCTCAAAATAGCATTAAGCATCCTAGTTAACTACTCAATACCTTTTTTGACCACGTTCTTCCAAAAATTTATTGGGATTTCATCAGGATCGACCGCTCTCCATCTATTCATCCTACCAATAGCATGTCTAACTTCCTCAACTCTAAAATGCCTATAACAACCGAAATCTTGATAACTATCAGAGTATGACAAATCACTCAACTCAATATCTCTATCTCCTTTTTCGTCTAAGAGTTTATGAAAGTAAGCTTGTCACCTTATCTTAATGGAATTTTCATCCATCAGTACCTCACCCTTCCATCTTTAATGCATTTCACTTAGTCCAATTCATGAGTTTTCTCTCTCTTACCTTTACCAACCTATACAATCTCTTGTCGTCGACTTTTTCACCTAAATCAACATACAATAGCTCAATCACTGTTGTCTTAGAACTCATTACTACCATCTTCGCTTCTATCTTCATCGTCTTATAAATACCTTTAAGCCTTATTTTTTCATCCTCATCCCGACATTGCAACCATATCGTGTAGGCAATCTTCTTAGCTTTCACTTTGCCTTGAGCTTCTCCACTCCACCACCAATCACCTTAACATCCACCAAAGGTCCCTCTCATAACCCTTAGCATCTCGATGGCAACCCTCTTAATGTAACCAACTGTGGTATCCTACATAATGTTCACATATCTGCTACTACTCCAAGCCCTCAAATTATTCAACTTTTTCCCTAGCTCCCAAGAAAAAGAAGGAGTCTGTCCACCCCATCTAATCCTCGATTGGGCATAAGTAACCTTCATCCTCCTACCCCTCTTAATTTCTAAGTCTATTACTAAAAGCCTATGTTGAGTGGAGATATTTTTACTCGGAGTTACCTTGCAATTCTTACAAAGGCTTATACACTCTTTCGGAGGAGTATGTAGTCAATTTAAGTCATAACTACCGTACTACGAAAGATGACCAAGTGATTTTCTCTTTTCAGAAAATATGAGTTAGCAATAATTAACTCAAAGGCTTTAGCAAAGTCCAAGTGAGATGTCCCACCTCCATTCCTCTCCCCAAAACCAAAACCTCCATGGACATAGTCAAAACCACTAGAAATGGTACTAATATGCCCATTAAAATCTCTCCCAATGAAAATCTTTTCTATGGCCAATACCTCACAACCTCATCCAAATCTTCCCAAAAACACTTTTTAACTTCATCATCTAGGCACACTTGGGGTCTATCGGCACTTACTATATTCACAATATGACTACCAACCACAAGTTATTTGATATTATCCTATCATTAGTCCTTCTGACCTCCAAGACATACTGCCTAACGTCTTCATCTACTAGGATTCCTACTTTGTTCCTATCCCTTGAACCATCCGAGTACCATAATTTAAACCCATCTATACCTCACACCTTAGTAGCTACCCATCTGGTCTCTTGAAGATATGCTATATTAATGTCTATTCTTAAGGCTCTTTACTAACTCTATGGACTTCCTTGTAGGTGATTTTATGCTCCACGTCTCTACTCTCAACCTAAGTAAGCTCGTTCCCCTCTTACCATTACTACCCCTAACCTCTGGCACCGACCAACGACATGACCCTACTCCATCATCAGACCCCAACGCCACTAACTTCACTAAGAACTACTAATTCAAGAAACTAATAAACACTAGAGAAATAACAATCTCACGAAATAACAATGCAAAAATATAGAACAATTAAAGCTAAATATAATTATAATCCTACAAAATACAAGAGGGTTGCAACAAAAAGCAATAATCATAATATATAACATATAGCCTACAACACTAAGATGCACGGAGTATGCGAAACAATCTCAATATGTATGAAATAAGAAATATGGCAAAAATAAAATATATTAAAAAATATAGCATCAGACAAAAATTATTCCATAAATTTTTTACTAGACAAGGAATATTAAGCAAGAAATATAAGAAAACAATAAATAGAGAGAAAATGTAAGCTATTCAGACCGGAAGTAATGCCAAAAAGGAGAGGATAGAGAATCTGAGCAGAACAATCTCAATATGTATGAAGTAAGAAATATAGCAAAAACAAATATATCAAAAAATGTAACAATAGGCAAGAATTATTGAACAAAATGTTGTACTAGACAAGGAATATTAAGCAAGAAATATTAGAAGACAAGAACCAAAGAGCAATGTCAGCTATTCTAACGGGAAGTTATGCCAAAAAGGAGAATCTGACTGTAACAAGAGTTTGAACAAGAAAGAAAAGGATAAAATGGAGGATATCACCTAAGTAATGTAACCCAAAAATTAACGGTTGAACAGTGAAGTTGCCTGATCGGAAAATAGTTCTGAATCACTATCTGTCATCGCCGGAGCAAGAATTTGCCAGAATCTAGAAATCTGGAACGCAGATCTGGGGTGCCAGCGGAAACTAGGGTTTCTGATTTGATTTGGTTTACGCATAATAGAGCAATAATGCTAAATAACTAAGCAAATTAAGCAATCAATTTAATGTAATTTAATTCAAAATACTTATTGAAACGTCAAATAACAAAAAAAGAATGTTAAAATAAATTGACCAGAAACATTAACAAAATAATTAAATAAAATATCTAAACAAGAATGATAGAACCTGAGTGTAGTCAATAGTCAATCCAAATGATGAGGATTGCCTAGACAAATATTGAAGCTCATCAAGAGAGTGGATCGGAGGAATTATGTCACCCCAAAACTTATCGCCGAAGAGGGTTTGGTTCTATTGTACCAGTTGCTTCGCAAACGGTGAACACACAAATACACAAAGAGAGAAAGAGGAGGGAAGAGAGATAGAAGTAAAAGGGTGAGGTATGATCTTTGAGTAGCAAGTAGAAGAAGAAAAAGGATAAAGAGACAACGGAAGAAAGTGATAGAAATAGAAATAAAGAGGGAAAGGAGCTTTATAAGTGAATTCACTTATTTCATTATTTTGTAAATTTCAATGCTCTCATATCTCAGGTGTATGTAAATTTGTTCATTGTCAAGTTATTAATAAAGAATGCATATTCGAATTACAATATATGTTTTGGGTAGATAATTACTGTAATGACCTTGAATCTCATTTTTGATATTTTTGACCAAATTACCATTTTTCCTTCCCAAAAGTTGAGTTGAGTCAATTTTAGTCATGTCTAAAAGTTGGATTTTGAAAACCTTGTAAAAAGTTGGAGTTTAGCTAAAGAAAGAGTTTTTAAAGGCTTAAAGTTGAAAAATTCATATTTCGTGGTCATTTTGGGTTTCAAGTCTCAAAGTTTGATTCTGTTAATTCCATTAGCTCTAAAATACCGAATCTGCTCTAGGAGAACTTGCAGAATTGAATTTAGAGTTAAAACGGAGATTTTAGAGCCAAAGTTGCGTTTTTAGTTCATTTTGGATAATAATATTATCTTAGGTCAACATTTAGAGTTCGGAGGCTCGAGTAAAAATTTCATTAATTGTAGTAATTTTGGATGGTGAAACTAATACTAGAAATAGTTTCGTTGCAATTTTTAGAGATCCCGTGAATATTTTGAAGTTTTGAGTCTGAAACTAGTTTGAATGATCTTTCATGGGTTCTAAGCCAACGAACTTATTAATTCAAATTTTGATGGTTCCGTTGAGTGTGGAACGTCATTTCTGATAGAGTTCCATGTTTGGTTTGTGTTCTCAAGATTCCAAACGAATTTCGAGGGTCCTATCTGTGACCTTTTTGCTGTGCATTTTGCTGTTGTAACTGTTTTTGGTGTAGCTGTGGTTTGTACTCCACGCTCATGCCTCTAGATGTAGAGCTTCGTGTTTGTAGAAGAGGACCCATGTTCACGATGCACTACCATCATGGACTCCATTGTCGTGGGAGCCTCTCCACGTTCGAGGAGTTGCGTGATTTTTGGCTTCCGCATTTGCAAACCACACTCCGTGTTTGCAGAGCACAAAGTACACCTGTATTGTGAGTCATTTTAAGAGATGAAATTTATTCAATTTCTACCATTTTTAATATTCAAAGTTTTGTTTTAGAGAGGAACTTCAAGAGTTTTTGAAGGCAAATCGATTGGGTAACTATTTTCTAACCTATTTCTTCAATTATCATTGATTAATTTGTGTTTTTGACTTATAATTTTGGGATTTTAATGGCGAATTTGGAGATTTTTCGGATATTGATCCCTAAAGCTAATTTGTTGATTTCTACCTCATTTTTACTCCGATTTAAAAATGATTTTCACTATTGAACTCCTTGTTACTTGTTAAACGTTATCATGCATTTATTTTTATATACCAACTAGTTTTTTTGGCATGAGATTTTTTTACCATTTTAGCCTTTTCATCCTAATTGATTGATTTTAGTGTCATTAGATTCGTTATGTGATTATGATGCTATATTTGAATGTATTTTAATGATTCAGAGTATCATAGAAAAGGGCAAGTTTTGGATTTGACTTGATCTGAGACTTTATCTAAGGCAAGCGGATTTCTAACCTTTTGTTAAGTATGACTGAACCTTGTATGCTTCTATGTTTATGGAATTAAGTATTTTGATGATATAAGCAGGGGATGGAACTGCACCATTATAGGTTTTGATCATAGAATTTCAGTTTGAGTATTTTTGGATGTTGTGAATCCTTATACTTGTTCCTTTATTGTGGAAATTGTACACCAATTTCTATTGATCTTAAGGTTGTGATGAGGTTGGGAATATATTGTGACTAATTGAGCATTTGAGAATTACTCGATTTCGATTGTTAAATATATGATTCAAATGGATATTTGGGATATTCTATTTTCATGAGCACGACTAATGTTCTATTATTATGTTCTTGCTTGATGATCCATTAATGATGAAAACCGAAAGGTAAATAGTTCTGATTAGAGAAAAAGAAAAGAAATGAAAAGACAAAGGAAAATGGTTCCAGCTAGATATGAAAGTTAATGTCGAAAGAAAATGGTTTTGACTCATACATGGTCCATGTGAGGCCCCCATATGTTCTGTTCTGACATGATCAGTGGATGCATATCATATGACAGATATGTATCATCATTATTTGATATTGCATCACATTAGTCAGATCTCATGGCATTCACTCCATCCTATATCACTACTTATTTGATATTTTTGCGTGTTTGGATTTTAAAATTGGATAAGAATTGTACCCTTTTGTCTTATGTATCAGTTGTACACTCTGTGGGATAATTCTATGTAATGAGCTTTTATTGGTACTCCGAGATTACTTATATTATATATATTGTTTATATTTCTGTTGAGACTTTCTTGAGTGCAAATATGTAGTTCCGCAGTATGTGGTTGGGTATTAAGGAGTTGGGTATTAAGGAGTACTTGTGTTGTTTATCGCTTTACTCTATGTTAGTTTCCATTTTGCTGAGTACCTATGGTTTGGTGCTCACCCTTGTTACCTTTCTTCATTTTCATATCGAGCTTCAGGATCACTAGTAAGGTAGCTGCTTGTACTTTCAATAGGCCTTTGAGGATTTAACTTATGTTATGTTCTATTTAAATACTAAACATTAAGATTTGTATTTTTATTTGTGTATTCTTATTTTAAAGGCCTATACATGTGACACCAGATCTAGGAAGATTGTAGTTTTGATTTCCTATGCATAATTATCTTATTTAAACTATTTATCTTCTGTTTTTATCATTATGTTCAGTTTTTAGGGTTTGGGTTGACTCACCTTGGTGGGTTAGGTAAGTGCCATTATACTCGAATTTTGGATCATGACAATTTTGTATTAGAGCCACAAGTTCATAGATTTCACATGTATATAAGCCTAGTCTAGTAGAGTCTTGAGGATGGCTACGGTAATGTCCATTACTTATTCTTGAGAGACTATGAAGACTGTTAGAAAATTCTATTTTACTTCATTCTAATCAATTCGTGCTCGAATTTTGTTTAAGTGCTCAGCGATCATGTGTCATTTTGTTAGAGGGTAAGAACTAGAGCTATTACTGCTACATGAAGAGGGAAGGTAGCCCCTGATGTTACTTTTGAGACCTCAGATAGAGGTAGGGGTCGTGCCAGAGGTCGAGCTAGAGGCCGAGGTGAAGGAGCAGCACTAGCGAGAGATTATGAGCAAGGTACCTCCCCCAAGCCAACCATGGAGCATAGACAAGAGCAAGTTCCTCAAGAGTTGGTTGTAACACCACTACTTCTGAGAGTTTTTGGTGTGTTAAAAACTTTGGACTAAACAGGCAGCCTAATTGATACATATGGTACTTCATAGACTCAGGTTAGGGTTCACCCTCAAAGTCAGCAATAGGCCCCCAAGACCTAGGTTCAAGTAGACCAGCCACTAGCAACATCAATTATTGAGATTCCACTAATAGCTACCTTTATTAGTGAAGAGTAGCACAAATATCAGAGGTTTAGGAAGATGGAGCCATATCAGTTCCAGGGTGGCAAGACCAAGGATGCACATAAGGTTTGGTGACTTTCTGGGAGTTACTTGCTATAATGGGGTTAACAGACACCCATGGTGCACAATATGTTACCCTCCAGCTCCATGAGCCAGCTAAACAGTGGTGGAAGATCTATTTGGGATCATTTCCAGTTGGGACTTGTTTGATGAGTTAGGAGACATTTTCTGGTGCCTTCTACAATCAATTTGTTCCATGGAGTGTCTGTGAAGAGATCCGTAAGAGGTTTGAGAGTTTGAGGCAAGGAACTATGATTATCTCTAAGTATGAGGTTCGCTTTTGTTAATTGGTATGTGATGCTACAACTATTATTCCTACCGAGGGAGAGAGAGTTTGCCAATTTGTGAGAGGGTTTTTATTATCCAACAATCAATATTTTGGATAGCTAGAGACAGAGCTTCTTTCCAGTTAGCTGTTGGTGACGCCAAGAAGGCAGAGTTGATATAGAGAGAGGAGTTTAGCGACCCCAAAAGGGTCTGTCCATCGGGATATTACTTGGGTGGCTCATCAGGGGGAAGAAGTTTAACTAGAAAAGGAGATTCATTTTAGCATTGCAAGATCCGTGCAGCCTTACTAGCCTCGAAAGGAGGATAAGGTCCTTGGGATTCTTATAGTTCAAGTCAGAGTTTATTTGGTTTCTAGCAGAGGCCTACTGGTTGAAGTGGCTATAACATCCCTCCTACTCTATCATAATAGCTAGCCAGACTTAGGTCATGTTATGGTTGCAGATCACTTGATCATATAATTTGACCTACCCTATAACACCCACTTTGGGCCCCATTATTCCTAACCTCTGCAGCACCAGTTAGAGATTAAACACCACCAGCCAAAGGTTCAACCCCACAAACTAGGGGATGGGGTAGAGGACAAACTAATAAAGGTGGATGCAGCAGTAGTACAGGAGCAGGTGATATTTCTACTCATTTTAGTAGTAGAGGGTTAGCTTCTATGAGTGGGTTAGAGGTGGCCATTATTATGGTTTTCCAGGAAGGCTCGAGCTAAGGCCTTTGATGTTGTGATTACAGGTATTGTTCTGGTTTACCATCATCCTACATCTATGTTATTTGATCCTGGCTTAATTATTCTTATGTGTCTACCTATTTATCCTTAGGATTTGACTTGTCATACGATACTATTTTTGTATTTGTTCATGTTTCGACCCCGGTAAGTGAGCCTTTAATAGTGGATCGGGTGTACTAATCTTGTCTTTTGATATTATCAAGCTATGAGACTTAGGTTGATATGATTGATTTTGATGTTATATTGGGGAAGGATTGGCTTTCTCCTTATCCTGTTATTCTTGATTGTTATGCTAAGATTTTGACTTTGGCTCAAGTATCGTATGGCAGGGTTTGGGAGGATCCTATCCTAACAAAGTCATATCTTATATTGGGCATAGAAGTTAGTGAAGCAGGGTTGTCTTGCAGATTTGGCTTTTATTCATTATACTAGTGTTGAGTCACCACCGATGGAGTCTATCCCTATTGTTTGGGAGTTTGTAGATGTGTTCCCTTCAGACCTTCCTAGAGTCCCTCTCAATAGGGATATTGACTTTGCTATTGATCTTGAGTCATACACTAAGCCCATTTTTGTCCCTGCCTACCATATTGCATCAGTGGAGCTAAAGGATCTAAATGAGAAGCTCCAAGATCTCTTGAGTAAGGGGTTCATACTCCCGGGTGTGTTTCCATGGAGTGCTCTTGTTTTGTTTGTGAAGAAGAAGAATGACTCTACGAGAATGTGTATTGAATATAGACAGTTGCACAAAGTGATAGTCAAGAACAAATGTCCCCTCCCTAGGATTATTGATCTATTCGACTACCTTCAGGGTGCAGTCGTATTTTGCAAGATTGATTTAAGATTCAAATATCATCAGCTGAGGATCAAAGCTTCTGACATTCCAAAGATAGATATCTGGACGAGGTACGGACACTATGAGTTCCTTATTATGTCCTTTAGCTTGACTAATACTCGAAGAACATTTATGGATTTGATGAATGGTGTATTTCGGCCATATTTTGATTCATTTTGTTATTGTCTTCATTGATGATATATTGGTCTACTCCAAGAATAAAGAGGATCATGAGCAGCACTTAGGGATTATACTTCAGCGGCTTAGAGAGAGAGAGATTATAAGTGTGAGTTTTAGCTAAGTTCAGTGGCGTTTCTAGGTCCTATTGTATCTAGAGAGTATTCGGGTTAATCCAATGAAGATTGAGGCGGTTCAAGAATGGGCTGGACCTATGTCAACCACTGAGATTCATAGTTTTCTGGGCCTAATAGGTATTATAGGAAATTTGTTTTGGGCTTTTCTCCTATAGCATCCCCATTGACCGGGATCACTTAGAAGAATGCTCCATTTTTATGGTCGGATAAGTGTGAGGAGAGCTTCCAAAAGCTCAAGTAATTATTGACTACATCTCCTATTTTGACATTACCAAAGAAGGGCGTTGACAGTCTGTTGTGATGCATTTGGGGTTGGTTTAGGTGGAGGCTTGATGCAAAAGGGAAAGGTTATAGCTTATGTTTTTAGATAGTTGAAGGCTCATGAAAAGAACTATCCAACCCACGACTTAGAGTTGGCAGCAGTTGTGTTTGTATTAAAGCTATGGAGACACTATCTTTATGGGGTTCATTGGGACATCTTTAGTAACCATCGTAGACTACAATACAGATGCAGTCAAAAGGACATAAACTTGAGATAGAGGAGGTGAATTAAGCTTTTACAGGATTATGATGTGATTATTTTATATCACCTGCGAAAGGCCAATGTGGTGGTCGGTGTTTTGAGTAGAAAGTCTTCTGGTATGGGAAGTCTTGCATCGATTCAGGTTAAGAAGCGACCTTGGCTAGAGATGTTCAGAAATTGGCAAATGGATTGGTGAGATTACAGATTTCAGATCTCAGATCAGGGTGGAGTGCTTGCTTCTATTGAGGCTCGCTTATCTTTTATGGATCAGATTCGCACGAGGCAATTCAAGTATGAGAAGCTATGTCAGTATAAGGTTATTATAGAAGAGGCTAAGGAAGCCAAGCTTGATCTAAGGGTGTTTTAAGGATTAGGAGTTGTGCCTGTGTGCCCACGGTGGGCGATCTTTGCCACACTTGACCATTGATTATTGGGAAGTTAGAATTATATAACTTCAGGTACGCAGTTAGTTCTCAACTGATTCTAGATCGCGATCACTTTTTTGTGATTCCTCATCTTCCTAGTATTTGTTTAGTAAAGTTTTCCTGAATCGACTTAGGTGTAGCTTTAACCTTTATCTTCCCTTTCTTAGTACTATTTATTAGTAGGAATTTAATAAGACCCATAATAGATATCAAACACTAGGTTAGAGCAAATAAAAAAATGCAGTGTTCCCTACAACACACCGTATTTTCAGGTGTTATATTTATGAATATTTCATTGGAAAAGTAAAGGTGCTTAGATATCAAGTAGTTCAATAGAATATTGCCATTTTCTATTCGATACCCACAAGGCTAGCAGAGGGGAAAAGGAGAGATGTAAAAGGAAAAGCAAGAGCCTTTTTCAAATAATTCCTTCTGGGACTCATGCAATTAGTACACATTTGGTGAATCGTGAATTCTAAATGTTCTTTCCACTTCATTTGTGTTATATATGTTGTTCCTCTTCCCTTTTCATTGAGTTCATTGCAATATTTGTACAGAACTTACCGTTAAACAGCTTATTTATAAATAGATACTTTTAGTAATCACAAGTTTTCACGAATCCATTCTTCTGAAAATATTCATCAATTTTGGTGTTCCATGCTCATGAAGCTTGCTTTAGTCCATGCAAAGCTTTCTTCAGATGGTAGACTTTGTCTTCCTGTCCTTTCTACATAGTTAGGCGGTTGCTCGATATAAACTTCAACTTCCAGATAGCCATTTATAAATGTTGACTTCACATCCATCTGATATATCTTCCACTGATTTTGTGCTGCAAGTGCGGTGAGAAGCCTTAAAGTATCAATCCTTGTAACTGGAGCAAATACATCATCATAATCAACTCCATGTTTTTGTTTGTAGCCTTTGGAAAAGAGTCTTGCTTTATGTTTATCCACCTTTCCTTCTTTGTTGGTCTTTGTCTTGTACACCCATTTGACTCTAATAGGACTATGTCCTTTTAGCAAACTTGTTAGCTCCCATGTGTCATTCCTTCTTATAGCTGCAATCTCTTCGTCCATCGACTTTTTCCACTTTATAGCCTCAGTTGCTTCTTCATATGTGACTAGATCATATTCAACCATTAAATAGAATAAGGAATAATCTAGAGTTATCTCGACCAGTTTTGTTTCATCATAAATTTCATAAATACTATGCATTTTTATGGGAGCTTCACTTGAGCTGCTGCTACTTGGTGATGCAGATGTTGAAGGCGTTGTCGCACTTGGACTCTGTGGAGAACTTTGTCTATCACCTTGTTCACTATGGACACCAAAATCATCATCATTTTCATCACAGAAGAATAACCCTTCAACCTTTTTTCGTCCTTCCTCAATCTCCAAAATTGGATTCATAAAATTCAACATCTCTTGAGATGATGACCTTCTTGGTGAGTGGATTATATGACCTATAAGATTTCTTCTTTTGTCATAGCTGATGAAGATGCACTTTTCTCCTCTGTCATCGAACTTTTTTCTCAGTTGTTTAGGCTAAAAATTTTAAGATATCCAACTTTGGGCTTCTGACCACTCCATGCTTCATTTGGCGTCATATACCGAACACTTTTGGTTGGATGACAATTTATCAGGTAGACTGCAACTGAACTGGTTCAACCCAGAAACTTCTAGGTAAATGCTTACTTTTCACCATACTCCTTGCCATGTTGAAAATAGTGTGATTCTTCCTTTCTGCTACTTCATTTTGTTGAGGTGTATATTGAAAGTGCAAGAGAAAGGGGAGGGGGTAGGTGAATTGAATTTTCTTCTCTTTTCTATATTTTAAGACTACACTTCAGATAATCAATTAATGAACTGAGTAGTCGACTAAAGTAGTTAAGTAAACAAGCAGGACAATAAAGTACGTAAAAAAAGTTCAATGCTAGATGTTTCTATATTGGTTCGGATTCAATGTGAATCCTAGGTCCAGTCCCCTTGGGTTGCAAGGGATATTTCTTCATGCCTTTTAATGGAGTTGACGTTACAAGAATTGAAACTTAAGACTAACACTCAGATTTTTTTTTCTTTTTCTATTGATACAGACCTCTCTTTCAATATTTTGTTCTTTTCCCTCTCTTTTTCTTTCACAGTAACAGAAGCTAAAGATTACAATGATTTTCTAAAGATGAAGAGTATTGAAGAAATACTTTAAAATGCATTAGGCTTGTATGACTTATGAGATATCCGGATGTCTTCTTTATATTGAAGAGATGGTATCCCAAGATATTTGATCCTTGGATGCGGCAGTGATGGATCCTCTTTCCAAGAATAAGGGTAAGGCAAAGGAATGTCGATCTTCATGTAATCTCCTAGATTCTTCTCAATCGCGTAGATCCTTCCTATAATTTTCCTGATTCCTCTTGATTTTGTAGATACTTTTAGATTGATAATTTCCAGATTATTTGTAACGGTAGATTAGTCTTGATTGGAAAAGATTTTTGATTGATCTGTTTCGATATCTTTTCCTTTTTCTCCTTTTAGATCTTCTTGATTGATGACTTCATTACATTTAAGATAGATTTCCCAGTTGTAGTTTTCCTTTTCGCTTTCCATAAAGGTTGTTTCCTCTTTTGTGTTTTCCTGAAAATAGTAATCATTCAAAACAGATTAGCCTAACATGTATCTTACTGCCAACTGATGAATAATCCCATGCTTCTTAACAAAATCTTCAACTAACTTTGTAGTGTATTCGCCTCCTCTGTCAATCTGAGTATCTTTATGAAATACCTACTTTGTTTTTCCATCATTGCCTTGAACTCTTTGAATTTATAAAAACTTTCTGATTTTTCTTTGAGATATATATCAAACCTTTTCTAGTGAAATCATCAATAAAAGTTAGGTAATAACTTTTTCCACCAAGTGATGGTATGTCAAACGAACTAGCTAGATCTGAGTGCACAATCTGTAGTAGTCTTCTAGCTCTTCTAGCCCTTTGATACAGGATTCACACAATTGATTCAGTGAATTTATATTTGGAAATCCGTTCACCATATTTTTTTCTGTCAACAACTTTAGGCCAGAAAATCCAAGATGTCCATACCTCAAGTGCCAAAGCCATGAGTCATCTTTTATGGATGCCTTGCATTTTACTTCTCCAGATTTGATGTCGATAGTGAAGTGAGAATTCTATGTCATATTAACCTTGGAAACCAATTCTCCGTTTTTGTTTCTCATGGTTAGTGAACAATCCTTTATGAGTACCTCGTATCCCATGTCACTAAGCTGGCCAATAATAATGATGTTGCTTTTCGAGCTGGTACATAGCATACATTGGTGATGTACTTCTTCTCTCCGTTCTTCAAAGTAATCATCTTTGTTAATCGTAAAAAATGGTTTTTTAAGAAAACAATTTGTTTAAAACTCAATAAATAAGGAGAAATCAATTTTTAAAAGAAAAAGAAAAAACAAAGTCGCCACTTAATTTTGTAAAGAAATTAAAAGAACTTAAAACGATTTTAAGACTCTAACACATAGAAGTCCTAGAATTTCAGCGAAAATGAGTAAGGGTCCCATTACTATTTTAAGAAGGCATTAGCATTTAAAACAACCGCTAATGCGCGATCATCCGACAATTTGAAAATATTTAACTACTTTCAAAAGTAACTTAAAATAAATAAGACTTAAAAATTATTCAAGTAAGAAATCTATTTTAATAATTTAAAGGAAATTAAATTACCTAGCTTACCACAATTTGACCAACAAAAAAAAATTGACCTCTAAAAACTCTAATTAATACATCTAAACTAGTTCAAAAAAATTACTCCCTCTATCTCATTTTATGTGGCACCCTTTTCTTTTTAGTCCGTCCCAAAAAGAATGTCACCTTACTAGAATTAGAAATAATTTACCTTTAAAATTTTATTTTTATCCTGAATGAAATGATTTTTAACCACACAAATATCTATAGATGATTTAGACCACAAGTTTCAAAAATCTTTCTTCTTTTCTTAAACACTGTGCCAAGTCAAAAGGTGTCACATAAATTGGGATGGAGGGAGTAAAATTTATCGAAAATTGATTTAGTGAAGAGAATTTCAAAATTAGGAATTTTAAACTTTGGATTTTGCCAAGTCTATCTTAAAAGAAACTTGAAGTAAAGAGAATACGATTTTTCTTTTGAAACATTAATACTAGAAAATTTCCAAAATGACTAAGTGCTAAAATAATAAAAATGGTAGATTAACATAAATGATTCACCTTTGAGGAGTTAATTAAGTTAATTAAACAAATAATGTTAGAATTCAGATAGATGCAAACATGTCAATAAATAATACAAATGAAGAGAAGTTTAAAGTTTGGAGAATTCCTGCTGCTGATGCAACGATTTAGGTTTTTGGCTCCTTTTTCCTTATGTATACCTCAGGGGTATATTCCTGTATATCGAGTGTATACTCAAGTGTACATCTAGTTGGCCAGCTCCTTTAACTTGTATTTCAGCCTTCTAGATACATGAATGGATTCCTCTAACCCGTAATGACTCGAGGCTAACCCGAAGTGCGCGGATGGAGTCCAAAAGGACTTGGATAAGATTGCAAACCAATTATAATAAAATAAACACAGAGCTCAACAATGCTAACATTGCAAGATGATGGGATATGAATAACGAATAACCAACTAAGGATGCAACTTGAAAGGATTAGTGACCCATAACTTCTAGTGAACCAGGTTCAACGATCAGTACTAACTTGTTTGCGAAAGCAGTAATCAAAAGGCAAACAACTTATAGTGGAAAAACTCCTTGCTCAAGGGAGAAACAACCACTACCTAACTTGTAGGATTTCAACAACTTCACTAACTTCAAATGAGCAATGTTCAACTTACAACTTCTACCAACACATTCAACACTCAAAAGTCAAACACACTCTCAAGCAATAACTCCACAAGAAAAACAGAACAACTTTTTACAATTTTTGTCACTAACAAAGACTCTAAGAAGATTGTCAAACAGACTTGAACAAGCAAGAAAACCTAACTCTAGATCTTGCTTAAGTCTCTCGCCAAGTGCCCATTCTTTTTCTGAATGCTCTAGCCATTTTCAGATTGCAAAAACTAAGTCTTCTGGGGTTGATGAATGTATTTATATTGCACTCTAAAGATTTTCCAACTAGGACTCCTTTCTTGAGATGGGTACACCATTCTTTTCCATAAAAGAGTCCTTTTCCAAAACTCCTTCCTTCTTCGTATCCCATATTTATTTTGTTTCTATAAATAACGCTTTAACTTCTACTCAGATTCTGCTTAGCTCCACTGGTGCACATACACCTGACTTGGTTCATCTAAACTATTGTTGACTTGTGATTGTCATCATCAAAATAGTATAGTCATACCTGCACAAATCCTAACAAATTTCCCCTTTTTGATGATGGCAAACCTGTATGCATAGATAAATTGCCTCTTTTGACATCACAAAAAGACAACAAATAGTAGCATAAGTCATAAAATCAAGAAAAAACAATAGGTGAAAGACTTAAAACTGACGACATTAGCCATCTATAAAGCCCAGAGTAATGCAACATAGCAAGAAAAATAGATATCTATAATAAAAATATCAAGCAAGCACCAGCGCTTGCATAAGTATCCACAAAAAACTTATTCAAAAATATTGTCTGTGAGAGAAACCAAAAAAGGAGGATAGTAATGAAAAGGAATGACTAAGAGGGAGGTAGGGAAGGGCCTGTGCCTAGGAGCTTAAGAAGGGAATCCTCCCGCTGATTACGATCCACCTGCTGCTGAAGGAACTGGTCCTTAAATTGGGCAACCTCAGCCTAAGAGGCACCAAGCTGGTCCTGAAGTTCATCAATCCTAGCCTAAAGACGAGCCCATACAGTCTAAGCCTCACGAAATTTTCGCATGAGCTGAGTAATAGCGCCAGTAGTCCGTGGTGGAACAGGTGCAGCAGCAACAACAACAAGAGGAGCAACCTGACACTCTATAGCAGTATGACGATCAATCATATCCTTCTTAGTCAAGGCCCTCCCAGCATTAAGGGGAACCTTGAAAGCCCAAAACACTGAGTGAGAAGGTTACTATAGGCCAGATGATGAGGACCCTCAGCTGGATCAGCAATGCGATCCATATGTTGCATAATCAGAGCAGGCCAATCAACAAGCTCCTGAAGATCAATCGCATGGGCAATACCCATGTTGAGAAATGTGGCCTCATGCCAATGCTCACCCCTAGGTAGGATCACCTTGTGCACCACTTCAAATAGTAGCTTCAAGAAGGGTGGCATCTCCGTAAACTCCGTAAGAGACATCAATAACCTGCAACTCCATGAACTTCAAAGTCAGCAAACACCCTGAGTCATCCAACTAGGTGTACTCCGCTAGTCCCACCATAGAAATATGCAAAATCTCCCCAAACGTAACCATATCAAACAAAATATAAATCCATTACACCCTCAAAGTAGCCACATCCCCAGCGACAAAACCCAAATTTATGTAAAACTCAACAACCTCAGCCTCAAACACTGGTGTACTAGTATCGCTAAACACATAAAGACACCCCCGAAATGCTATCTTGTCATACAGTTGCATAATCACATGATAATCATGCACTTCAAAGTGGATCACCCGGCCTCTAAGTACCCCCTTAACCCGAAATAAGCCTCCTTGTCCAACTTGTTAAAATTTTCTACATGTTTTTTCCCCTGAGTGGAGGAGGGAGAGTAGCAGAAGAGAGTAGAAGGAGAGCCAAGTGCAGGGGTGTCATAAGGGGAGGAAGGAACACAAACAGGAGAGGAAGAAAAAGTAGCAGCCTTACCTAAATGGACCCTTTTATGGCTAGACAATGGAGTAGGGGTGTCGAGAATGCGCTTTCTGCTCCAAGTGAGTGGACCATGAGGACTAGGAGCAACAGGCCATGGAGATACAGGCGAGGGAGTCAGGAAATAGATAGTGCTTGTTAGGACCCGCAACATAATTTTAACCCCGAACGTCCTCAATTGATTCGATTTAATAAAGTATTGGGACCTATGTAATATTTTACTTAACTTAGGTCCTTAAGAATAAAAGAGATGTGGGGTCAAGGAGGGTGTCCTCTTTGG
>JAOTQJ010198907.1:0-20312 GCA_025642045.1 Solanum sejunctum | reverse complement strand
AGAGAGAGAGAAAGAGAAAAAAGAGTTTTGTAGAGAGAGAGAGAGAGAGAGAGAGAGAGAGAGATGTATAATGGTAGTCATAATGGTGGTCTAAGAAATGAAAGATTTTGAATCAATCGAAGATCCCCACAACCAACTCCTGCTCGTTCTCCTTCCCTTGGTATGCTAGTTAGTTTCTCTTTTGCTTTAACAAATGTATTAAATAATACTTCTCTCTCTCTCTATCTCTATATCTATCTATCTATCTATCTATCTATCTATCTATCTATCTATCTATCTATATGTTCAAAATATTTCTGAATTTTTATATTTGACATGCTTACTTGAGTTGAGCCTTTCTATTTAAATCTATCTCATAGGGTGGCAAGGTATTATTCTATGTAGCATATCAGCTTGTAATTCACAAATAATATACTTGATGAGATCACCTGATATCTTGCTTCTAGCTCATCGATGATTATTTTTCTCTCAGAAATATTTTACAAATAAATTTGGATATTTACATCCATATGAATTGAAGGGTTTAGAAATATTTACCTTAGTATAGTCCTCCAAAATAAGGAGTTCTTTTTAGCAAAAAGCCAATTTTTTGATAGAATTTTAGTTAGAAATTGAATAGGGTTAAAACTATATACATTGTTTAAAAAGGAGAAAAGTAAGAAGAAAATGGGCAGAAGGGTGAATTAAACTTTAACTAATATATACTTCCTTCATCCAGCAAAAAACTATCCCAAAAGAAGCGTCATCATAATAATTTAACATAAAAATTTGTATGTTTTTTCAACTGTACTCTTGTATTAAAGAATTACTTCTTCTTAATAGTGCTTTATTATCAACAACATCTAATAAATAGAGGTAGTTTATCAAATGATACCTTCAATTTATAATATTTCTTAATGAGCTAAAATAAATCTTACTTGAAAATGGTAATATATAGTTATGTAGTTTTCACTTTTCAGTCAATGTTCATCTGCTCAACCGTGAAATCCCATTTATCCCAATGAATACCCTCTTCTTGTTCACTCCGCCTTTCTACCATGTGTCTCTTTTTTATCCCCATGAATGCCTTCTCGTTTACTCCGCTCTACTGTCATGCGGTGTCCCACTTTCTCTTCAATACTATAGTTATAAATATTACCATCTACATAATATATCAAGAGATAGAAATAGAGAGAGAAAAAAGAGAGAGAGAGAGACAGAGAGTGAGAGGAGAGATTTGTAGAGAGAGAGAAAGGGGAGTTTTGCAGAGAGAGATAGATGTATAATGGTATTAATTGTGGTCCAAGAAATGAAAGATTCTATAGCAATTGAAGATCCCCACAATCAACTTCTGCCCATTCTACTTCCCCTGGTATGCTAGTTAGTTTCTCTTACTTTTATAAATGTATTACACAGTACTTGCTCTCTCTATATGTATGTACAAAATATTCCTGAATTTTTGTATTTGATATGCTTACTTGAGTTAAGCTTTTTTATTCAAATCTATCTCATAGTGTAGCAAGGTATTATTCTATATAGTATATCGACTTGTAATTTACAAATAATATACTTGATGAAATCACCTGATATCTTGCTTCTAGCCCATTGACAAATATTTTCCTCTCAAAAATATTTTACAAATAAATTTAGATATTCGCATCCATATGAATTGAGGGGGTTAGAAATATTTGCTTTAGTATAGTCCTCCAAAATAAGAAGTTCTTTTCAGCAAAAAGGCTAATTTTGATAGCATTTTGATTAGAAATTGAATAGGATTGAAACTATATAATTGTTGAAAAAGGAGAATGTAGAAGGGAAATGGGCAGACGGCAGAATCAAACTTTAACTAATATATATCCCCTTCATCCAGCCAAAAATTATCCCAAAACAAGTGTCATTACAACAATTCAAGATAAAAATTTATATATTTTTTCACCAGTACTCTTGTATTAAGAATTATTTCCTCTTAATAGCACTTGATTATCAAAAACAAATAGAGGTAGATTAGCAAAAGATACCTTCAATTCATTATTTTCTTAATGAGCTAAAATAAATCTTACTTGAAAATTGTAATATAAAGTTATGTAGGTTTTACTTTTCAGTCAATGTTCATTTTCTCAACAGTAAAATCCCATTTATCCCGATGAATACCCTTTTCTTGTTTACTCTGCCTTACTTCTATGTGTCTCCCTTTAATCCCCATAAATGGCTTCTCGTTCCCTTCACCCTGCTTTCACGCGGTGTCCCCACTTTCTCTTCAATACTATAGCTACAAATATGGGCACTTATTACTTACTTATTACTTTCGAAGAGACACATTACTATTTATATGTAGAGAGAGATATTTGTAGTCTAATAGAGATAAAGATTGACAGATAATGGTAATCATGCTAGTGGTTCAGGAAATAGAGGATTTCATAGCTATTGCAAAATGCCCATAACCTTTCATAGCTATTGCAAATGTCCACAACCAACCCCTGCCCATTCCCTTTCCCCTGGTATGCAACTTAGTTTGACCTTAACTTTTACAAATACATTACATAGTACTCTCTCTATCTTCATGAACTTTTGTGTTTGATATGCTTACTCAAGCCAAATATTTATATTACAATATCTCTCTATCTTTACAAGATAAAGGTAAGATTTATCATAATTTTAGACTCTACTTGTGAAATTATATATACGGGGCATGTCATTGTTGAATATGCATGAACTTTTATACATACTGAAGCACAAATAGTACTAGCCCCTTACATATTTATTCCTTGACCTCAAAAAGATAACAAAAAGAATACATTTTTTCAGAAGAGTTAATTTGATTTGCTTTTCATTAATTTCTCTAAATGTTTCATTATCTACTTCAGATATGTCGAGTCTGGGAAGTTTAAAAAGATAGAGACCTACAATTTATATACATTTCTTGGCTTGTTGTGTATCACCATCTTTTTCCATATTATATGCATTTCTTGGCTTGTTGTGAAGATAATTTTTCTTATTATATTCATTTCTTGGCTTGTTGTGTATCACCATTTTTTTCATTATCTTCATTAGCACGTTTTGTTCCATATCAATTAATATAAATTAACTTTAAAATAACATCAAATATATAAGTAATGATTAATTAAAATTTTAAAAGTACTAAAGTATAATAATTTGTAGATATGTACATTCAATTGAATTGGTTTGTCTTTCTATGATTTTTTTGATATATAAAATATTTACAATTATATTTTCATTGCCTTTTGATATTTCAATAACAAATAACTTGAATGTGAATGTGAGTAGTACTAGTAACGTTTGCAAATGAATTACTTGTGTTTGAGAAATTAAGCCATCTCAAAGGCCTAATAATCGTGTATGTTTCTAATGTTTATATCTTTTATTGTCATGCCCTGGGAGGGCATCTTAGGGGTGGTTAGCACTCAGAGACTATTACTAGTCCCTAAGCAAACAACTTAGCCTCCTCACATTTATTAAATTTTAATATAATGGCATAAAACATCAATAATCAAGAATAGAGTAATAGGAATAATAACCCAATTCACAGTTAAAGACCAAAGCCAATCAATCAATCATTTCAACTAAATAAGACTAGTATAAAAGAAACTAGCCAAAAACAATATCATTCACAACTTGACAATCTAGTCTATGAAGCCTCTATCCATCTGACTAAGTAGTGCCACTGAGAGGTCTATGTCTACCTCAAAATAGAATAAAGGCAAATCTAAACTCTAATAGCTAGATGATAATAATATGTAAATCCTCTAAAAGAAAGTAAGGAAGTCTCACAACTCAGCTAAATATGAATAGATCCTCAACGATGCATTTGTGGATGATCTCTAGAATCTGTATCTGTATCATAAAATGATACAAGCCCAAATGAACGTCAGTACAGAAAATGTATGAGTATGTAAAATGGCAGAATAAAATAGGTATCAAGCTAGAATAACATCAACTAAAATACTCATGTCAAGAAGTAAGAAGCTGAATCAGGATGTCAAAAGTATAAAGTGAGAATATTGTCTAGACAGAGACCAGTCATATACAATGCAACCCAATTCAATCCTATCAAAGTACTATCAAGACCTATATAGGAGTTTCTCTAACGGACAACCATTTCCTACGAGCCATTTATGATACAACAAAGCGATGTCATTGTCACATCTATCAAATACTTTGCTAATGTAAAGGATATCCATCATTGGATCCACAATCAATAACATCAAGTCCTCTTTTGAGATAAAAGGGAAACATCCGATTTTATAATTCAATCCTCTTCTACGGTGGCTATGTAGTTATTGAGTTTGAGTTCTTTTTTACTCTCACGCAATATGGTTCTCATTACTCCTCCCAAGACTCAATGCTTATAAAACAATCAAACCCAATCTAACTCAATCAATAAGCCTCACATAGACTTCTATAAGTTTATCAAATCTATCACAATCAAGCCTTTTATCCTATTAACCAATCAAGCAATCACATCTTTCAAGAGTAGTTAGACTTATATTTATGATCATACTTAGCTAGGTTCAATTATTTGGGTTCAATTATGAATATTACATTTAACCATCAAGTTCATGGATCTGTTATCATGTTCACATCTCAATCACAATCACACATTCACAAGTTCAAGGCTCTAGGCTCAATCCTTAGGCACAATAAATCAAATCTTAGTTCAAAAATATAACTAGGGTTTATAAAATCAAAGTCTTAAATCATTTGTTTAAGAAACAAGTTTATATAAATCATTAATTATACAATATAAGTAAAGTAAGTTAAACATTAAAGAAGTTTTCAAGAAAACACAATCATGGGGACATCAATTCCATCACAATTCATCCTATAACAATCATGGGGCACATGGAAGCACAAGATCCGTACTTTAGGTTAGCCTTACATACCATTGATGAATATAGAGAAACTATTTGTAAGAATTGGTTTGAATTCCTTGAATCCCAGCCCTCTTTCTCCTCTCTTTAGTCCTAACACTAAAAAAAGGAGAAAAAGGCTATGTTTCAAGGAATTCAGGCTAATTTATGCAAGATAGATTGTTTGTCTTCATCTCAAGTGTGGAAGGCTAACCTAAAGCATTAAATTGTTCTTCCATGTTCCCCCACATGTGGTAATAGAAAGACTGTGAAAATATTAAGTCTTCATGCATGTTTCTTTAAAGGTTTTCTTGTAAATTGTATTCCCTCTGTCTCATTTAATATGACACCTTTTTCTTTTTGGTCCATCTCAAAAAGAATGTTACCTTACCGTAATCAAAAACAATTTAACTTTAAAATTCTCCTTCTACCCCTAATAAAATAATTTTCAACCACACAAATATCTCAGAATGATTTTAGACCACAAGTTTCAAAAGTCTTACTTTTTTCTTAAACAACATGCCAAGTCAAAGGGTGCCACATAAAATGGGATGGAGGGAGTATATTGTCACGACCTAAAAATGGGCGTGACGACACTTGTCTTGTCCCTCTAAGACAAGTCAGCCTATAATTCAACTATAACATTAAAATGCGAAATTATAACAAAAATAGGAGTTCAATTGTGGATGATAAGTCAACTAAATGAAAATCCCCCAAAACCTGGTTTCACGTGCATAAGCTTCTAATGAATTACAACAAATTCAAAAAGAAACACAAGTATCATATGATATTGTCATTAGAATAGAGCAGAATTATAAATAGCAGTAAAAAGTCAGCTGGGATAGCAAATAGCTACCTTTCATAATCTCCACAAGAAGCCTCAGACAAGGAAAGTAGAGTGTATCACGACGATCCGGTCTCACAACCTACAAAAGTATTGTAGCAAGGGGTGAGTACCAAACACACGGTACTCAGTAAGTGAACTACTAAATACAAAATTAAGTAATATAGAATACAGGTACCCCCAACACTCTAACCAAATTCCTACAACTACAACCTGCATAAAGTCAGTTCAGCATAACAATTCAAAATGTACATAGCATATAACTCAATAACCACACAAACTATTATATATCAATAACACCAGGGATCAAGTGCATCTATCACAAGTTTCACAAAAGCACTCATGTATTCAAAAATGATAATGAGATATAATGCAATGCAATGCAATGTCAAGTAACATGATGCATGTCTGACCTAGTGATACACACCCGCTGACTCACCGTCCGGGACCCATGGGGGACTTCTAGTTTAGGCATCTGTCACAGCATACGACAAGATCCTCGAATTATAGTATCTGTTACATTATACGACACATCATTGGAATCATAATATTCGTCATGGCGTGCGACACGACCCTCAAATTATAGTATCTATTGCGATGTGCCACACGTCCCTTGAATATGGTACATCCTCTTTAATTCTCATTCTTTTTCAGTCCACAAAATACTTGTCACAAAAGTCAATGCAAATAGGCATGTTTACACAATAATGAGAAAATGACTTATTTAATACAATGCACATTCCACAACAACATAGTTTAATATAACATCAACACTAGCTCAAGACCTCAAATCATTCCCAACACCTTACACAAGAAGCACAAGATTCTATATACTTAACAAAAGTTACAAAATTCACTTGCCTTAGCCAAAGACAATCAGTCAAGCACTTGAGCCTTTCCCTTCCGAATGGAATTCAAAATACCACAATCTAATCCAATAAGAATTCACAATTAAATTTTGAAATGAACAACACCCATGTTACTATATGACCTAACCTAGACCCAAGAATCATCCAATTAATTCTACAACCAATTTTCCTAAATTTAAAACTTAGGGTTAAGTCTTAATTCCTCTGAATAATATAAATCTGATGAGATTTATAAAATATGATACGTCTAATATCTAATTATCTATTACTATTATTTATTTTTAAAATATCAAGAAAATATAAGCAAATACAAGTACAAAAGGGAAGGGAGAGGACTCTGCACAATGTTGTGCCTCAGCCTCCAAATTGTTGTTCTCAATTCCAATTTTCACACTTTCCACCAATGCCTACAATAGTAGTAGTTAACATTGTCACCTAAACATGTGTATTTAATTCTTCCTTGTAAAAGTTGGATGTTAATTGTATTGTTAATTTTCTTTTTCTTGTAAAAGTCATCCAATAGTGGAAGACATTGGATGACAAACCTGCCACACAGACACATGTTAAAGGGATAAAACTATAGAACTTTATCTTATATAAAGGTGTATACATATTTTGGTGAATGCAAAATTATTTATAACACATCAAAGAGAGGGAATGGATCGTCAGTGTTAGTGCACACAAAAGGGCACACCTGTAGGTTGAAAATCACTACTTATGGATCCTTAACGGTGACATTCCATTCAACCAATATAATAGTCAATACAACAAAGTGTGATTTTATCAATTTAGCAAACATAATCCCTATGTTAATGAAGAATTTAAGAGACCAAAAACGTTACCTAGAAGGTACTCTCCGCTGTCGTTCCCAAATCTCACACGAACCCTTCTTTCTTCTCTTTCAATTTATTTTTCAAATTATATTAAAAGAATTAAACTCTGATAACTATTTTTTTCTATATATACTAAGTGGTATAAGATATTTAAAAAGTTATCAATTTAGTCCCCCAATTAAACTAATTATCTAAATTTACCCGTAACTTAAATAATCATAGCTATTGAATAGTCTGAAATACCTATTAAAAATTTATGAGAGGGATATTATAGGAAAACAAAAGGACTAATTCTCAAGATGATCTAACGGGTCATTACATTATCCACCACTAAGAATCATGTTCATCCTTGAACATAAGGTAGAAGAAAGTACCTGAAGCCTCAAAGAGATGGGGGTATCTAGCACGCATGTCAAACGCCATCTCCCAAGTCACCTCTCTAACTGGACAGTCTTCCATTGCACCTTCACAGAATCAATCTCTTTGTTCCTGAGCTTTCCTAGCTGTCTGTCCAATGTAGCTATAGGCTCTTCTTCAAAATGACAAGTTTGGACTCAATACCACCGAATCAAATGAGAGTATATGAGACTCATCGGGCACATACTTCCTGAGCATGGAGATATATAACACCAGATGTACAGATGATAAGCTAGGTATCAAGACCAGTCTATAGGTCACCTCTCCAACTCTCTCCAAAATCTCAAATGGGCCAATAAATCGAGTTGTAAGCTTGCTCTTCTTCCCAAACCGCATCACTCCCTTCATGGGTGATACTCTGAGCCAAACGTGATCTCCCTCTATAAACTCTAATGCTTGGACCCTCCTATCTACATAACTCTTTTGTTGACTCTGGGTCGTCAACAATCTACCTTAAATTCTACGGACCTTTTTCATAGTATTACTCAGAAAGTCTGCATCTAATGAGACCATCTCAGCAGAATCAAACCAACAAATTGGAGATCTACACCATCTACCATACAATGCCTCGAATAGAGCCATTTGAATACTGGAGTGATAACTATTATTGTAGGCAAACTCTGCTAAATGCAAGTGTTGGTCCCAATGGGTACCAAAATCAATCACACATGCTCGCGGCATGTCCTCCAACACCTGAGTAGTCTGCTTAGACTGTCCATCTGTCTGAGGGTGGAAGGCTGATCTCATATCCAGCTAAGTACCTAGACCATGCTGCAAGGCCCTCCAAAAATGTGAAATGAAGAGTAAACCCTAATAAAAAATGATAGAAACAGCCACACCATGTAATTTAACTATCTGACTGATGTAAAGCTTAGCTAATCTCTCTGTTGTATACTTGACCTTGACTGGAATTAAATGGGCAGACTTAGTCAATTGATCCACGACTACCCAGATAAAGTCACAATTGCCTATAGTAGGGGGAAAACCTACGACAAAATCCAAACAGATTCGCTCCCACTTCTATGTAGGAATGGGCATACTCTGAAACTCACCTCTAAGCTGCTAGTTCTCATACTTAACCTACTGATAAGTCAAACACTTAGCCAGAAACTTTTAAATATCCTTGCTCATACCACATCACCAATAGTGCTAACTCAGGTCATAATACATCTTCGCTGCTCCTAGATGAATGGAATAACGATTACAGTGAGCCTCCTTAAGAATCAATCTAATCAATCACCAACCTTAGGCACACAGACTCGACCTCTAATCCTTGAAAAACCATCAGGATCAATCACTACTTCCTTAGCCTCTCCTTTGGTCACTTTATCTCTGATGAGGCATAACTTTTCATCCTCAAACTAACATTCTCGAATTTGGTCCATTAAGGAAGAACGAGCCTCAAGGATAGCAAGTACACCGCCCTTATCAAAAAGTTATAACCTGACTAGGCTGTTAGCTAGACGCTAAACATCCCTAGCCAAAGGTCACTTCTCCACTCAAATGGTGGCTAGACTCCCTATACTAAAAGTCTTTCTACTCAAGGCGTCAACCATAATACTTGCCTTCCCAGGATGATATAGTATGGTTAAATCATAGTCCTTTAGCAACTTCATCCACCTACGCTACCTCAAGTTTATATCCCTTTGACTGAATATATATTGAAGGTTTCTATGATTAGTGAAGACCTCACAATATACACCATATAAGTAATGATGCCATAACTAAAGAACAAAAACCACAGCTGCTAGCTCTAAGTCATGGATAGGATAATTCTTCTCATGAACCGTCAATTATTTAGAAGCATAGGCAATCACTTTTCCCCTTTGCATAAATACGCCACCTAACCCCACTCCTGATGCATTACAATATACTGTAAAATCTATACCTGTCTCAAGTAATGTCAATGGGAGTAGAAGTCAATAAACACTTGAGATTTTGGAAGCTAGACTCATACTTATTAGACTAATAGAAGGCTACATTTTTTCGGTTCAACCTGTTAAAGGGGACTGCAATGGTAGAAAACCCCTGAATAAACCATTGATAGTACCCAGCTAACCCCACAAAACTGTGCTTCTCGGTAGCTAAAGTAGGCCTTGTCCACCCTCTGACTGCCGTCACCTTAGCTGGATCTACTCTAATCTCCTCCTTGGGCACCACATGCCCTAAGAATACTACCGAATCAAGATAGAACTCACACTTGGAGAATTTCACATAAAACTTTTCTCTCTTAACCTCTATAGTACTAGCCTCAAGTGACGAACATGATCAGCCTCAGTCTTAGAATATATCAAGATGTCATCAATGAATATTATCACAAAAGAATCCAAGTACGGACAAAATATCCTATTCATCAACTCCATGAATGTTACAGGGGCATTAGACAAACCAAAAGATATTACCACAAACTCATAATGGACATAACAAGTTTGAAAAACTAATTTATTGATATTTGATGCTCTAATTCACAACTGATGATAACTAGACCTCAAGTTAATCTTAGAGAACAAAGCTGCTCCTTGAAGCTGATCAAATAAGTCATCAATACGAAGAAGAGGTTATTTGTTCTTGACAATCACTTTGTTCAGCTGCCTATAATCAATACACATCCTCATGGACCCATCTTTCTTTTTCACAAACAAGACTAGGGCACCCTAAGGTGACACGCTAGGATGAATAAACCCTTTACTTAGCAAATCTTGAAGTTGCTTCTTTAATTCCATCAACTCAGCTGGAGCTATTCGATATAGAGGGATGGAGATGGGCTTTGTGCCCAGCTTTATATCAATAGGAAAGTCCATATACCTATTGGGAGGAACACCTGGAAGGTCAGTGGGAAACATATCAACAAAACTCTTGAACTACCGAAATAAACTCCATAGAAGGTGGATCAATATTAGCATCCCAAATGAAAGCCAAGTAAGACATACACCCCCTATCAATCAGTTTCTAAGCATGGGCGTACGAGATGAGTTTGCTTGGATAAGAACCACTATCACCTTTCCACTCAATTTTTGGTACCTTGGGCATGGCTAAGGTCACCATTTTTGTATAGCAATCAAGATTATCATGATATGGGGAAAGCCAATCCATCCCTAAGATAACATCAAAATCCACTATCTCTAGAATAATCATATCTACCCAAGTATTATACCCAGACAAAGAAATAAGATAGTATTAATACTCTCGATCTACCACTAAAGGCTTACCTACTGGTGTAGAAACATAAATGGGTACAAGCATATGATCACATAGCAAGTCGAATCCAAGTGAAAAGTAGGATGACACATAGGAGTAGGTAGATCTAGGAACAAATAATATAGACATAGAACGATGACAAACCGAGATAATACCTGTGATGATTGCATCAGAAGCCTATGCCTCGACCCTCGCTGGAAATGCATAGCAATATGGTCCCCTACCACCGTCTGTCTGAGCAATGCCTCTACCCCCACTCTGTGGGACTTTGAAACCACTTGCTTCTCTACCTAGAATGTAGCCAACTCTCTTTGTCTGAGCTCTACCTTGTTCTCTGTGTGGTGGTGGTGCAGGTAGTCTAGTTTGGACTGAAGATCTAGGATGGGGCCTAACTTGTCCACTTGATAAGGGACATTGTCGTATCAAGTGATCAGGATCTCCACACCCATAACAAAATCTCTAACTCTAGGACTAACATGCAGATCCTGACGAACTACCATAGTTGTCTTGCCCTATAGACCTACAATATGTCTGACCACCCCTAGAAGCCGATAATTATGCATGAACTGGTCCTCGATGCTGGGATAAGCCACCCCCTCTATAGAACACTCTACCTCTAGATGAGGTACCAGAAAACTGACCAAATGCACAGGCCTAAACCCTCTTAGGGCCTCAAACTTCTTTCTCTCTATCAGCTCTGCCTTCTTAGCAACACTCATAACAGACTGAAAAGAGGCCTCATCTCTAGATACTCTAAGCACTTCCTATCGACTAGAATAGGTCAATCCTCTCACAAACCTACGAACTTTCTCTGTCTCATTGGGAATAATGGCTGTAGCATGTCTAGATAACTGATAGAAACAGGTCTCATACTAGGTGACTGATAAGCTATCCTACCTCAGACTCTCAAATCTCAACCGAATCTATCTCCTCCCTCACAATCCAAAGGATAAATCTATCGTAAAAAGCAACAGAGAACATCTCCCAAGACACTGTGGGAGATCCCATAGGCAAAGACCCTGAATATGTTCTCCACCATTCTCTGGCTGGCCCATGAAGCTGAAGAGTAACATATAGAATCCCGTGTGACTCAGCTAAGCCAACAGTATCCAATAGCTCCTTACAAGTAGTCAAAAACTCATGAGCATCTAGTGTCCTTCCACCCTCAAATTGAGGTGGGCTCATCTTCCTAAACAAGTCATAGCAGCACTGCTCACTCTCAGTCAATGTAGCCAAAGGTGCACCACGAACCTCAATAGCTGGTGCAGAATCAATCTCAACTCTAGTGCCCATAGGTGGCTACTCTATAGGATCATGAACCAGTGGAACATGATGCTGATCTAGGGTTTGAGCTCCTCCTCTGATTTGGGAATCGCCTAGTCTGCCTCTCGTATTACCGCTCGAACCAAAACTCTCAACTACATTCAGCACCCTCAATAAAGTATCCTGCAACAAAGGTGAGGCTACATGCTCTGAAGAAACCTGGTCCCCTTTAAGGTCAGCCATAGGCTTTGAAGAGACCTTGCTAGCACAACCTCTATCTGGTGTTGCTCCATGAGCATGACCTCTCGCTGGTGCTACTCCACGAGTACGACCTTTGGCTCAAGCTCTACCCCTACCTCTAATTGGGGCCTCGACAATTGCCTTAGGAGCTGTCTTACCTCTACCATCAGAAATAGTAGCTCTAGGCCTTGCCATCTGTTGAAAACATGGGCACAACTCAGTACCAACGAACATAACCATGCACGATAAAAGAGAATAAATAAAGGAAAGTTTGCTAACAGTCTCCATAGCCTCTCAAAGATAAGTACAGACGTCTACGTATTGATCCTTGAGACTCTACTGAAACTCATCTTGCATGCACGTGAAACCTATGAACCTAGGCTCTAATACCAACTGTCACGACCCAAAAATGGGTGTGACGGCACTCGTCTTATCCCACCAAGACAAATCAGCCTACATTCCAACTATAATGTTAAAATGCAAAATTATAATAAAAAAATGAAAGTTCAATTGCAGATGATAAGTCAACTGAATTAAAATGCCCCAAAACCTAGTTGTCACGTGCACAAGCTTCTAATGTATTATAATAGATTCGAAAGGAAACACAAGTATCATATGATATTATCTCTAGAATAGAATAAAATCATAAATAGGAGTAAGAAGTTAGCTGGGATGGCAAACATCTACCTCTCACAATCTCCACAGGAAGCCTCAAACAAGAAAAGTAGAGTGTATCATGATGATCCAAGCTCGCAACCTACAAAATTGTTATAGCAAAGGGTGAGTACCAAAAATACGGTACTCAGCAAGTGAACTACTAAACAAAAAATTAAGTAATATAGAATACAGGTACCCCCAACACTCTAACCAAACCCCCACAATTACAACCTGCATAAACTCAGTCCAGCATAACAGTTCATAATGTACATAGCAAATAGCTCAATAACCACACAAATTGTTATATATCAACAACACCAGGGATCAAGTACATCTATTACAAGTTTCACAAAATCACTCATATGTTTATAAATAATAATGAGATATAATACAATGCAATTCAATGTCAAGTAACATGATATATGTCTACTGTCTCACAGTTCGGGACCCATGGGGGACTTCTAGTCTATGCATCTGTCGTAGGGTGCGACACAACCCTCGAATTATAGTATCCATCATGGCGTATGACACGTTTCTCAAATCATAGTATCCATCATGGCATACAACACGACCCTTAAATCATAATATCTATCACAACATACGACATGTCCCTCGAATATGATACATCCTCTTTAATTCTTATTCTCTTTCAGTCCACAAAATATTTGTCACAAAAGTCAATGCAAATAGGCATGTTTACACAATAATGAGAACATGACATATTTAATATAATGTATAGTTCGTAACAAAATAGTTTGATACAACATCAACACTAGCTCAATACCTCAAATCATTCCCAACACCTTACATAAGAAGCACAAGATTCTATATACTTAACAAAGGTTAAGAAACTCACTTGCCTTAGCCAAAGACAATCAGTCAAGCATTTGAGTCTTCCTCTTTCAAATGGAATCTGAAACACCATGATCTAATCCAATAAGAATTCACAATTAAATTTTGAAAAGAACAACATCCATGTGATTATATGACCTAACCTAGACCCGAGAATCATCTAATTAATTCTACAACTAATTTTCCAAAATTAAAAATTTAGGATTAAGTCTTAATTTCTTCAAATAATATAAATTTGATAGGATTTATAAAATATGATACATATAATATATAATATCTATTACTATTATTAATTTTCAAAAGATCAAGAAAATATAAACAAATACAAGTACAAAAGAAAAGGGAGAGGACGCTGCACAATGTTGCGCCTCAGCCTCCAAATTGTTATTCTTAATTCTGATTTCCTCACTTTACACCAATGCCTACAATAGTAGTAGTTAACATTGTCACCTAAACATATGTATTTAATTCTTCATTGTAAAAGTTGAATGTTAATAGTATTGTTAATTTTCTTTTTCTTGTAAAAGTCATCCAATAGTGGATGACAAACATGCCACACAGATACATATTAAAGGCATAAAACTAAAACTTTATCTTATAAAAAGGTATATGCATATTTTCGTGAATAAGTAATTATTTATGACACATCAAAGAAAGGGAATGGATCGTCAGTGTTAGCAAATTGGAATTGAGAGGGGCAAGCAATAGAAGACCTGCACACAAAAGTGCACACCTGTAGGTTGAAAATCACTACATATGGATCATTAACAGTAACATTCCATTCAAACAATATAATAATCAATACAAGACACTGTGATTTTATCAATTTAGCAAACATATTCCCTATGTTAATGAAGAATTTGAGAGACCAAAAACGTTACCTATAAGGTACTCTCCATTGTCATTCCCAAATCTCACACGAACCCTTATTTCTTATCTTTATTCAAATTATATTAAAAGAATTAAATCCTAATAACTAATTTTTTTATATATACTAAGTGGTATAGGATATATAAGAAGTTATCAATTTAGTCCCCCAATTAAACTAATTTTCTAAATTTACCCGTAACTTAAATAATCATAGCTATTAAATAGTTCGAAATACCTATTAAAAATTTATGAGAGGGATATTATATGAAAGCAAAAGGACTAATTCTCAAGACGATCTAATGGATCATTACATACATTTTATGTATTTTTACATGCTTCATGATCATCATGAATTTCTCAAAAAAATATTTACATAAGTTATTTCATAAACCCTAGATACTTTTTATTAAAGATTTGCATGAATGAACTTAGGGGATGAGTCCAGAGCCTTAACATGATGGATGTTGATTGTGAATGTGATATGAGCATGATGATAGTGTTGATAAAACTAGATTGTCCAATGATTCCTTATTAATTGTACTTAAATGATTGATCTAAATTGATAGTCCTCTTAGAAATTATCTAAATTCCTCTTGAAAGATTTTATTGGAAACTAATTGGATGATTGGTATGCCAAAAGGCTTGATTGTGATAGATTAATAAGGGACTTTATTAGACTCATTGATTGAATTGATTGTTTTATGAGCATCGAGTCTTGGGAGGTGTATTGAGCATCAAGTTGAGTAAAAGTAAGTCATAGTTGAACTTAATAACTATGTTGCCAGCACAGGATGATTGATAGGGGTCATACCTCTACAGTCCTTAAAGAGGGTGTGATTGATTATATTGATTCCTTACCCTAAAAAGGTATTGGAATAGTGGATAATGACACCGCTTCATTATGTCATCACCAGTTTATAGTTGATGGTTGTTGATGTAGCCTAAGTTATGCCTTCTTTTTAGAGGATAAAGTGGTCACTATTAAGAAATAGAACCTAACAAAGGTTAGGGTGGAACCACAGGGAATACGTAGACTCAAGAGAATTCAAAATGATTGCAATTCGAATAGTTAACCAACTTGCTTTCCCAAAGGGTGGGGGGTTGCAATGATCAATGAAAAATATAACTAAACTAACTAGCATAAGAGAGAAGTCAATATAGAGAAACTAGGGTATTGTGTTCCCCCATGATTCTCCAACTCAGTATCACCAAATAACCTAATTCTTTTTCTAGTGTATAGTATGCAGAATGTCAAGTTATGTCCACCAAGCAGAAACACCCCAAAAACGCCCTAAAAATGTGCTTCGAAAAAGACCACAATTGTAATTTTCATATATCTCAAAAATCATAAGCGATATCGAAAATCCAACTTTATATTCTTGATTAGGGGGCAAAACTAAGTAGGGAATATGTATAACCCAGATTTTAGAAGACTCGTATTGAAAAATAATTTTTAAATTTTTTTTGAAAATAGTGTGAGTCCGCGACGCAGACCCATCGCAAAGAAGTGTTTGCACTTACTTGATTTTCCAGTTTTGGACCAAAACATTGGGGTCTTGGCCCCATGTCCACTTATGCATAAAAATACCTATACGTAGTTATGTTTCAACTTTATATCACTCAAGACCCTCTCCAAAACTTAATCAAATATTTTCTCTTAATTCAAGTATCTCAAGCTTAATTTTGGATCTCAAGAAGTATATTCAGGCTTCAAGTCTGCATTAAGAAAACCCAAGTTTGAGGTATGTGGGTTTCATCTATTGTGTCCTTTCATTTATGGAGCCCAATGAAAATTGCATGTTTTCAAGTTGTATTATCTATGAGTATCTTCTATTATAGATTATAAATATAAATTATGTTGGGGCTTTATGAAATGTTGATTTATTATACATGACTATCTATTTCAAGCTTGTACTATGAATGAGTTTTGTCTATTGAGACTATGCAAGTTTTTAGTTATGAATCTATGAGCTATTCTGAGATTTGATGATAAATATTAAGGTATTCTACATAAGAGTTTTGCTAAATGTTGGTGGGTTGATTTTGCATTGAGTTTTCTCATATTATTACACTCTTGAATTGTATGATTTTGAACAAGCATTATACACCCACCAAGTGTTTGATAAAATACCTTTTTAAGGATTCTTAAAGTTATTAGTGATCGATAACATGATTTATGAGTCAAGTGACTTTATGATGATTTTGGGCTTTCAAAATGTATTGAATTTGTGAAAATGTCTATGATGTTGTAAATGTTGGATTAAGCCCTCTTCTAAAGATTTTACCTCTTATGAGTATTTGATGGTAATGCAAGGGTAATGTTTGATGATGATCTATTCTTATATTTTAAGTTATGCTCACCATTAGGGGTCAAAGATGTTTTAGAGATACTCATTTCATGTTTCTATGTTTCTTATAAATTGCTAAAGTGTGATTATTTTAATTATTTCATAGGATTAAGCTTAATACCGATGGATGCAGGGTTTGCTCTCTTTCCTGAAACTATATGCCAATATATGAGTATACTTTACCCTTGTTTTATGCGTAGATCCATTTAGTGCACTTTCTCTTAAAATTCTTCCCGAAATGGGATAGATTCTCATAAGGTGAAGTTTTTTATGAAATTCTTCCTGAAATGGGATAGATTCTTGTAAGGATAGTTACTTCTCCGAAATGGGACAGGCTCCTATAAGGTAAAGTATGGTTTACCTTGGTAAGTAGGCCACCTCTTTACCAATGAGGGATAATCATCGCGATTCCAAGTTGTAGATTCTTTGGTCTTATTCTTTGTTGGTTGAGGTCTATTCCACACATGTATAATATTCTATGCAAGTTGTATGATTTATAAACATGTTTTACTTCAAGCATTGACCATGCATGCCATATTGATATTATACTTATCTATTGCATATTTATATGCATTTTGACTACATAAGCTTATGTCTTGTTGCATTGTATCCTACATAATTAGTACATTCAAATGTGCTAAAGTATATTTTACGCCTACATAATGTCACCATGTAAGACCAAAGCTCCTCTTGATCATCCTCCACATGGCTAGTAAGATTATTCGAAGATAAGCTTGGTGAGTCCTTAAGTTCAGTGACTTTAACTACTTTATCTTGGTATCTCTAAGACTTTTTTATGTTGAACATTTGATACTATGAGATGAGCCCGGAAAGTGTCTTGGCCCCCGCTTCGATCTATGTTAGAGGTGTTGTTGGAATAATCGATGTACTTATGCTTTGAGCTTGACTCTTGAGTATTTTATGATTATCAAAGACTTCCTTTAGTCCCTTTTACCTTATTTATATCTCTTGTTGTATTAATTTTGCTTTCACGACCAAAGATATGTGATTGATATTCTAAGAGGCTTGTTTGGGATTCCTTCAGGTTTTCCATTCGCTGTGTCACGTTTAGGCCCCAGGCTTGGGTCATGACACAAGCTCTTTGGTCAAAGGTGAGAAGTGAATTTTACTATTAGACTTAGCCCATCTTCAGAGTGTGCATTACTAAACATTACCTATTAGTCCCAGCACAACCTCCCTTTGCCCTACTTAGTTGTTTAGATGAGAACATATCAATCGAATCCTATTAATTAATCTCTTTTCCTATTCATTACTATCTTGGTCCAGTTAATAACACTAGGTAGGTCCTAATATTGGCCACCACTAGAAAACATGCAAATTGAAGAGATTTAATTAGTACATGCATATACACCTTCCAAGAATTATGAGTTATCCAATTTTGCTTTGTTAGTTCTTCATGGTTTCCACAACCCTAATTGTAGATTTAGCTACTCATGCTTTATGTAGATGCAATAATTATGGATTGAGAAAATAGAATTGAACACTTACACAATAAAATTAAGAATAAGAAAATCCAACATCAATAATAATCATAAGCCTAAAAATGAAATTCAAGCACAAGTATTCTCAAAGACTCTCCAATATGATCTCATAATTTTCACTCTCTAATTATTGAGTTCTCTGAGTACTAGGTGAAAACTTTTGAAAAAGAACCTAAAGCACCTATTTATAATAAGAAAAATATAAGTTCTAAATAGAATAGGAGAACTAGTTCACACGCCATACGAAAGGGGTTTACGGTCCGTATTGCATTCCATGGCCTATAATTGGGGTCTCGTACTAAGTTGTTGAAAATTTGAACTTCAACTCTATGACACCCCCTCTATGACTCATAAAGTGATTTACGGACCGTAATAGGAGTTTCATCTGTTGAAACTTCAGAAAGTCCTAATCTCTGATCTTCAGGGCATGAACCATCTTCTACGACTCGTAAAATCTTCTATGGCTCGTCTACATGTTCATAGAATTAACTTCAGGCACAAGCGCCTCTCTGTAATTATTCATGAAACCATCCTATGGCCCATAGAATGATCTATGGCTCGTAGAGGGTCTCGTATAATAGCAAAAATCAGCAACTTTTGCACTTTTTCTCAAAAACAAATCAAGGCCAACCTATAATCCTGCAAATATAAACATAAAAACATATAAAACCAACTAACATTGCATTGAAAACACACCAAATTCTAAGTTTTAAGCATCAAAAGTGTTGTATTTTGGCAGCACTTTAGTTGTTAGTTAGAGAAATTCCCAAATAGGTCTTGATAGTCTCTACTTTTGATTAGATTGGATTGAATTGTACATGAGTCACTGTCTAGTCTTTATTCTTACTTTAGACTTATGACGTTCTGATTGAGTATTTTGAGATGATTGTATTCTACCTTTTGCATATTTCATTCTGCCATTTTGCATACTCTAAGATTTTACATACTGACTTCCATCTGGAAAAATACAAGTATTAGAGATCATCAGCAGACACATTATTGGGGATCTATTAGCAATCAGCTGATTGGTGAGACCTCCTTGTCTTTGGAGGATTTCTATATTATTATCATCTAGCTATTAGAGTTAGATTTTCTTTTATTTGATTTGAGGTAGCCATATGTCGCAACCCAAAACTAAGGACTAGACGAGACACAGCCAGTGGGGAAGCCAAAGAAACCCACAGACAAGCTTCTAAGCATATCATATACACATCCTTGGTTGTAGAAACAAAATAAGAAAACAAACATGTAATAATAGAACATAAGGGAAGTGGGACTAAGGGATTTTTTCATAATAGCATAAGCTTAATAGGAGTCAAGCTCATAAATACAAACTATCATAATATCCAACGATATCTCTACTAGTAGATGGGGCGGTCACGACCCAACCCAGGGGCCGTGAATGGTGCCGATAGGACACCGCGACAACCACTTATACTGAATCTTTACTTACAACATCTAAGGAATTTCACAAAATTTTCGACAGAGTTTCCTCTGTTTTATTGACTAACCCACCTACAAACAGCGAACCCAACAGTACTAGATATAGTCATAAGAACAGGTATACAAACA
>JAOTQJ010198896.1:0-20313 GCA_025642045.1 Solanum sejunctum | reverse complement strand
AGGAAAGTAACAACTCCTAAATGCCACGTAGCCTCTTGCTTATAAATGCGGTGCACAACACATCGATAAACAAGACTCTACATTGACACGGCTTTATAGACTCCCTAGGATGACCCGCTCTGATACCACTTCTGTCACACCCCAAGTTGTCGTTAGGGTGTACTAGCACCCGTTGCCGATAAGGCTCGGGAGAACCAACCTATATCTATGTGCTTGTATACATATTATAAATAACTTTCTATATTTGGCATGGTTATAGGGAGATAAATGGTAATAACAAGCTAAAAGGAGATGCATATGACTAGGTCGTTAGGGCCACGGTGTCTAAAGTATGCGACGTGACCACACTTTAATTTACATAGTATACAAAGCCTCTAGCAAGAAAAAGTATCTGTAAATATTCGGGATAGGCCCCGTCTGAATTATAATATGAACATATAAGATCTAAACACACATAAAGCTCCGCAGCAACCTGGAGTGATTGTGGTTTCATGCCAAGTGATACGAAATCAAGTAGCCTTGCATACCTCATTGTATGACCTCATTACTACCTTAGAGTGGTTGTGGTTTCCATCAAATATTTATCTATAATATATTAATTATTAAGTCTAGTATTAGCATCAACATAATACTTCTAGGCAGTCCAATATCACAAAAATGACCACCCAGACAACAAACTTTCAAATAACGATGCAAGGATGATTCTTCAATCTTTTAAATGTATTCTTATGTACATGTCATATATATCTTATTTTCAAACTCTTATCAGTTCTAAAATAGTCCGCACAACCCAACACATAACAATTCTTCACACCATACAAACAAGAGGCATAACGCTACATCCTTTCACCATACTTCGACGTCAAAAAATCCCAAGCTTGTCTTAACTTTACCAAAAATGTATCCAACATTTTTAAATATAAAACTAGTCTTAAATTAGTCCAAAAATAGGCCCAAAATAGGTTATGATCATGTATCAACACATTATAATTTTCAGCTTTCAAGTTTCTTTTAAAAGTGAAACTACGACGTTGTACAATAACTCATCTTTATGGACTGTAAAAGTGGTGCAGCAACTTAATTACATGACCAACAGCCTATATATTGTTAGAAAATAAGTATTAATTCATATTTCATCCAACCAATTAAGATAGAATTCTCTTGAGCAACAAGAAACGTTTACAATAATAATTAGAACATAAGCTGTCCAGAATTTCCAGCTTAACATAATAGCATATACTTCTTGTTTTACATGATGAAACCATACTATCAATATACATAACTTAAACCATGTTAAGATCATCAAATTATCTTCATAATAAAGTCCAAACACCATATTGAAGTCACCAAAATAAAAGGCAAGTGTGCAGTAACTTTCTGGACACAAGCCGTCCAGAATTTCCAGCAAATTTTCAGCAAAGATACTATCATATACTTCTTATTTTTCATGAAGGAATCATAATAAATACAACTATAATTGCTTAACTTTGTCTTATATGTTCTGGATATCCTTTAAAAGCCTTAGAAATTGAGTTTGCAGCTTGGTGAAGTGGATTAGAGAGAAGACACATGACTTTAACAAAGCTGAAACTTTATTTTCTAGTGCAATGACTTAGTGTTGCACTTAACCCGTTTTTAAAGATTGTTTTTGGCTAACTTTCTCTTCCACTCTTGACCTGACAATGACACCCATTAATTATATATTATTGAATCATATTATCCTCCAAAATTAGGCTTAGTTGGTTCTCAAATATGATGGATCTATGTTGCCAATTTTCAGCTTTCTTCTTAGTTGGTTTTGGGTCCAAATGGCCAAGTTGTTTGTAGTGTACTTTGGACGTTTTTAAAATCTTCTTGGACTAAAATTGAGGTCTATTTATGATACTAAGACATGAGCCAAAGTTATACCCTTAACATGGAATTTATTCATAATCGAACTTGAACAAATTCGGCGTTGAATCTCATCTCCGTTTAGCTATCAATTTTAAGCTAAGAAAGTAGGCGACTAACCTACTAGATTGTTAAGTCATACAATAACCTCAATTCTTTTACTTAGTAAAGTTAAGTTATCCTCAATTCTCATAAGTCAAGTTATACTCAATAACACCCACGACATCAAGAGGCACAATGGCATTAGGATCACCAACATATTTTCTCAACATAGAGACATAGAAGACCGGATGAACCAAATTCATTTCACTAGGCAACTTCAACTGATAAACTACCTTGCCAACCCTCTCTATAACCTCATAAGGACCAATATAACTTGGAATTAACTTCCCTTTTTTAACAAAATGGATCACACCTCTCATTGGAGAAACCTTCAAATAGACCCAATCAGCTACTTGGAATTCTAGGTCTTTCCTTCTTACATCGGCATAGGATTTTTGACAACTTTGGGATCTTCTTAACCTTTTCCTAATCATCCTAACCTTCTCAAGAGCCTCCATAACCAGATACGGTCCCAATAAAGCCACCTCTCCAACCTCAAACCAACCCACCGATGATCTATAAGGTCTCCCATAAAAAGCCTAAAATGGAGCCATACTGATGCGAGAGTGATAGCTATTATTGTAGTCAAAATCAATCAACAGAAGATGATCATCACAACTACCTTTAAGATCCAATATACAAGCCTTAAGCATACCCTCAAGTGTTTGAATTATCCTTTCGGCTTGGCTATCTGTTTGAGGGTGAAAGGTCGTACTAAGGTGAACTTTGGTACCAAGATCTCTTTGAAAAGACCTCTAAAAGTGTAAAGTGAATTGTGCACATTGATTCGATATGATGGATAAAGGAACCCCATGTAACCTTACCAACTCATGTATGTACAACCTTGGATACTCTTCAGCCCCATGTGTAGTCTTAACCAGTAGAAAATGAGCCGATTTCATCATCTTGTCAACCATAACCCAAATGGAATCAAAACCTTTTCCAGTTTTGGGCAACCCAACCACAAAATCCATATTAATCACCTCCCACTTTCATGTGGGAATCTCTTTGTTTGGCTTAGGCTACCCGACCTTAGGTGTTTCGCTTTGACTTGTTGACAACTATGGCAACCGAAAACAAATTTAGCAATGTCCCTCTTCATGCCTACCCACCAATACATATCCCTTAAGTCTCTATACATTTTGGTGGAAACGGGTGGATAGAGTAAGAAGAATTATAGGCCTCATTAAGAATTTTCTCCCTCAAACCATCAACACAAGGCACACACAACCTACCTTGGTATTTAAGTGTCCTATCTCAAACTTGGGAGAAAACCTCTATTTTTCCCTCTTTCACCAAGGTCTCTAATTCAAGAAAGGAGGAGTCTAGATGTTGTTTTGCTATCACCTTATCAACCAAAGAAGATTTAGAACTATCAACAACAACACTATTACCCACATCTTCCAACCTAACCCCCAATCTAGCTAATCTATGTACCTCCCTAGCCATCTCCCTATCACCTCCATCCACATTAGCTAGGCTACCTATAGACAACTGACTCAAAGCATCCGCCACAACATTTGCCTTACCCGGATGGTAATGCACACTCATGTCATAATCTTTGAGAAGTTCTAGCCACCTTCTTTATCTCAAGTTGAGATCTTTTTGAGTGAAGACATGTTGGAGGCTCTTATGATCGATGAAGACAGCCATATGCACACCATACAAATATTGACGCCAAATCTTTAATGCAAACACAATGGCGGCTAACTGTAAATCATAGGTAGATAATTCCTTTCATGCACTTTGAGTTGTCTAGAATTATAGGCTATGACCTTTCCATTTTGCATTAGCACACAACCCAAACCAACTCTAGATACATCACAATACACAATAAACCCTCAACCCTATCCAGTAGTGACAATATAGGAGCGGACATAAGCCTATCCTTCAATGTTTGCAAGCTTCTCTCACATTCATCGGTCCACACAAACTTAGCCGTCTTTTGAGTCAATTTGGTTATAGGGGAAGCAATGGAGGAGAACCCATTCACAAATCTTCTATAGTAACCTGCAAGGCCCAAGAAGGTACTAATATTCGACGGGGTCAACGATCTAGGCCAATTTCTAATAACACCAATTTTCTTAGGATCCACTTTTGTACCATCCCCCGACACCACATGACCCAAGAATCCAACTTCCTTCAACCAAAACTCACACTTGTCATATTTGGCATACAATTTCTCCTCCCTCAACCTTTGCACACAACCCTCAAATGACCCACATGCTCCTCCTTACTATGTGAGTAGATCAATATATTATCAATGAAGACCACAACAAAGGAATGAAGGTAAGGTTGGAAGACATTATTCATTAGATCCATGAAGATGGCTTGTGCATTAGTCAACCCAAACAACATCACAACAAACTCATAATGCCCACATCTACTATGGAAAGCCATCTTGGGAATGTCATACTCCCTCACCCTTACTTGATAATAATCTGATCGAAGATCAATCTTAGAGAAAAAGCTAGCCCCTTGCAATTGGTCAAACAAGTCGACAATTCTTGGAAGAGGATATCTATTCTTTATAGTGACCCTATTGAGTTGCCAGTAGTCAATGAACATTCTAAGTGACCCATCTTTCTTCTTTACAAACAACACCAATGCACCCCAAGGTGATTGACTAGGTCTAATAAATCCCTTTACCAACAAATCTTTCAATTGCTCTTTTAACTCCTTCAACTCTGTTAGGTCCATACAGAAAGGGGGAATGGAGATAATTTGAGTATCGGGAAGAAGATATATGCCAAAATCTATCTCCCTTTTGGGAGAGACACCGGGAAGGTCATTTGGAAAAAATCAAGAAACTTTTTTACAATGAGGACCGGCTCGATGTAAGGGACTTTGGACTCCACATCCTTAACCCTCACAAGATGATACAAACATCCCCTAGAAATCAACCTATGGGCTTTAATGCAGGAAATGAATCTACCCTTGACCACCACATCTTGACCTTACCTTTCAAGGATAGGTTCAATAGGAAATTGAAACTTGGCTCTACGGGTTCTATAATCAATAGAAGCATAGTAAGAATGCAACAAATCCATCCCAAGAATGACATCAAAGTTTACCATGTCTAATTCAACAAGATCACAAGGCAACAACTTATGCAAAATGTAAATAGGACAATCCCTATAAAGTTTCCTAGAAACAATGTAGGCACCAATAGGAGTATACACTTCATATGACTCATGCAACAACTCGGGGACAACATGGAACTTTTTAGCAACAAAAGGGTAACAAAGGAAAGAGTGGCACCTGGATTAATCAAAGCATACACATCAAATTCAAAGATTTTCAACATACCAGTAACCACATCGAGGACCTCACCAATCCCTTGCCTTCCTTGTAGAGTATAAAATTGATTGTGCCATAGGGCACTACCTTGAGGACTACCTCTCCCAATCAAATCGCATTTGCACCCCAGACTTTGCCACGGTTTCTTGGGCAATCTATCTTCTTGTTACCAAGCTCCCCACAACCAAAAGATGCATTAGAATCCTTCAAACAAGGGCCATTATGACTCTTCCCACATCTAGGGCAAACATCAATAGGACCAATACCTTGATGCCTAGGTAAGTCATTAGCAAACCCCCTAATAGTAGCATGAGAAGGGCATTGGCCGTGATAAAATTTAGCACGCTTTTTGGAACTTACCCTCAAAATAAACCATCTTGGCCTCATGGCCTTTCCTTTTTCGTAACTTTTCCTCCTTCATTTGCTCAGCATAAGTCATTAATCGAGATAAGTCCATGTCACCAATAAGCAAGACGGACCGACATTCTTCACTCACCAAGTCGGAGACCATCATCACAAATTTATTCATCCTAGATCTAGGATCGCCACCAAGTGAGGATCATACTTTGAAAGTTGCTTAAATTTAAGGGCATACTCCCTCACACTCATAGCACCTTGGTTTAAGTTCATAAACTCTACCAACTTTACTTTCCTAAGCTCAAGAGGAAAAAACTGATTAAGGAAGGCTAATTTGAATTCTTCCCAAAGCACTATATAACCATTTCCCTTCTCCCCCTTCCATTGCTCATACCAAATTTGGGCTACTCCTTTGAGTTGGTATGCTGCCAACTTTGCCCTTTCATTTGGCCCGACACCTATGATATTCAATATTTTGTAGACCTCATCAATGAACTCTTGTGGATCTTCATCTACCTTTGACCCATGAAAACCCAGAGGAATCATACTTATGAAGTCTCTTACCCTAGCTCTCGAGGTAGTATAATGAGGGGATTGGGCCCCTAAATTGACTTGCTTGGCCACTACTTGGGCAAGCATAGTAAGAGCATCCCATAGCTTACCATTGGTAGGTTGCTCCTCGAGAGTTTGGGCCCATCTTCCTCTAGTGATTGGCATGATCTAGCATATTAAAGAATAATAATTAGTGGGGAAAACTTATCACAACTCTATAGCATGTCTTAGTACATGAAGAAGGGAAACATTTCCTAAAATGTCCCATAGCCTCCTATTCATAGTCATGGCACGCTTCACAACCATGAATAGGACTCTAATCGACGTGGTGTGTTGGACTCTGATGATCTATCAACCTAGTGCTCTAATATCGAGTTTGTCATGACTCAAGACTAGTGCCTAGATGTGACACAACGAATGGGGAACCCAAAGGAAACCCAATCAAGCCTCTTACCTTATCATTACATATTTTTGGTTGTGAAAACATGTAAAAGACATAAAGTAAGAATAAGGGGAAAAGGGGCTAAGTGATAGCTTGCACAACTTCATCATCAAGATACAAAGAGTCAAAGCTCATATCATAGAGATATAATTTATCCAACAAACACCTCTACAAACATAGATAAGAGCGGGGGCCAAGACAAGGTAACCGGGCTCACTCTCACAGTCAAAATAGAACATAAAGTAGAGTGTATTAATATAAAGCAAGAGAAAACATAAACCAAGGTCCCAAAATGGAGGACTCACCAACTAACTTGAGTAGCACCGAACTAGCCATGTGGAGGAGCATGATGATCAACTTGGGCTCCAGTTCCTATATGGTAATATCATGTAAGCAAGAGTATGCATTAGTATGTTTGAATATACTAAGTTTGTAGGATACAATGCAGAAAGAAATAGGCATCATAATCAAAATGCATAACAATAGGCAATAGACGTATATGGCATTATGGCATGTATGACCAATGCTAAAGCGAAACATGCTTAAGAAACTCTTACTCATATGAGATATCATATGTATAGAATAGACCAAATTAGATGTTCAAAGTACAAACCCCTTGGTAGGTTAGTAATGATGTCGCCCCATCACTTAGGTAGTGAAGTGCTAACCCTTCACTCGGTTGATGAGTACAAACCCTTAACTCGATTGGTCATAATGCCTCCCCATCACCTAGGTGGTGAAGTACTAACTCTTTACTCGATTGATGAGTACAAATCCCTATCTTGGTTGGTTGATGATGCCGCCTCATCACTAGGTGAAGAAGTACTAACCCTTCCCTCGGTTAATGAGTACAGACCTCCATATCGATTATCCAAGTTCTTAGACCCCTTGGATTGGGCATGGTCTAATGCAACACTTTATATAGAATCTATCATGTACATAAGCTCATTTTATCATCATAGCATCAATCATATTATATCTCATAGTTTGGACCTTCAATTCTACAAGAAATCCTAGCCGGATATTTTATCAAATACTTAGGGGGTGTAATGGGCGTAAAATATCATGCAATTTAGAGTTGAAATCATGCAAGAAAATCTATTGTAAAACTATCAATCAATACCTTATAGCACCCCCAAGACATTTACAACAGAACCCCTCATCAAATCCAACATTAGATCCAAGATTTAGAACTCAAAACATGCTAAAACGACTATACTTTCATGAACTAAAATCACTGTGCAATAAATTTCTTAATATACAAGACCCACATGTAAAATCAACTTTAAATCATGCAAATTGAGTAAAAAGGAGATTAGGGCACCATGGGTGGAAGAACCCAATGGCTAAAACCTACATACCTTAGCTTTGGAGAAGCTCTTGGTGAAGATTGAAAATGGAGGCTTGAAACTTGAAGGAAATCCTTAGTTCCAGATGAGGGGTTTAAGACTTGAATTTTGGAGTTAAATATTTGGGGAGTATTGGAAAATGTTTAGGATTATATAAGGGTGAGATTTGGCTAAGTATAGATAAAAACACTTTTGGGAACACTTAGGCCCAACACTTAGAATATTTTGGATGAACTAAGGAAAAACAGGCACTATTTTAACACAGACGCGGATTCCTCTCTGGAAATTGCATTCTTGAAATTTCGTAATTGATAAATATTTGCTCTTAAAAGGGGGTTAGTCCCTTTTCCCCTAATTTGGACCCCCTGAATAAGAATATGAAGTCGAATTTTGAGATATATGAAAATTAAAATTTTGGATATTCCGAGGCACGTTTTCCAGCACATTTTGGGGTCATTACACATAATATACCACAAATCCATCCAAACATTCGATAAGGTCTAAACCAAAGACGAGGTAAGTCGATACTTCAAAGTTAGGAAACTCCTCTCATACTCGTCCGACCACACAAACTTAGCCTTCATTTGATATAATTTAGTCAATGGAGATGCAATAAATGAGAACCCCGCAATGAACCTTCTATAATAACCTACTAACCCAATAATGCTTCGAATATTCGAAGAGGTCAATGGTCTAGGATAATTCTTCACCGCCTTAATCTTCTTCGGATCCAGCTTTATACCATCACCGGACACCACATGATCTAGAAAAGCAACTTCACCTAATCAAAACTCACATTTCTAAATTTGGCATACAACTTCTTCTCTCTCAAGTTTGCAAAACCAATCTCAAATGATCGATGTGCTCCTGCTCACTCTGGGAATAAATGAGGATATCATCAATGAAGACAACCACGAAGCTATCGAGGAATGGCTTGATCACCCGAAAATGAGATCCATAAATACATTCGAAGGATTAGTTAGGCCAAATGATGTCACCACAAACTCAAAATGCTTATACCTTGTCCTAATGGTCGTTTTGGGAATATCACACTCTCTAACCTTCAATTGATGATACCCAAAACTAAGATCAATCTTCAAAAAGTAAGTAGCCTCTTGAAGTTGGTCAAACAAGCCATCAATCCTAGGTAATGGATACTTATTCTTAATATTCACCTTGTTCAAGTGCCAATAATCGATATATATCCGAAGAGATCCATCTTTCTTCCTTACAAACAACACTAGGGCACCCCATGGAGATATTCTTGGACTGATACAACCCTTTTCCATTAAATCTTTCAATTGATCCTTCAACTTTTTCACCTTAGTTGGTACCATCCGATAGGGAGGAATAAAGATAGGTTGAGTATCCGGTAGCAGATCCATGCCAAAGTCTGCTTCCCTTTCGGAAGGAACACTGGGCAAGACTTCGGGGAACATGTCCGGGAACTCATTCACCACCAGAACTGACTCAAGAGTAGGTAATTTGAACTACACATCCTTAACCCTCACAATGTGATATATACACCCCTTGTAGATCATCTTCTGAGCCTTGAGGAAGGAAATAAATCAACCTTTAATAGCATAGTCACTACCCTTCCATTCAAGAACAGGCTTACCGGGAGGTTGGAAGTTGACTTTTCGGGTTCTACAATCTACAGAGGCATATGATGCATGCAATCAATCCATCCCAAGAATTACATCAAAATCATACATTTTAAGCTCCACAAGATTATACAAAAAAACCTTATGCAACAAAGAAACAGGACAACCACGATAGACCTTATGTGCAATAACAGATTCACCCACAGGAGTATAAACTGAGTAAGGATCCCTCAAAATTTTCAAACTCAAACTAAAATTAACAGCCAACAGAGGAGTCGTAAAAAACAAGTTTGTACCCAGATTAAGCAAAGTATAAGCATCAAAATCAAAGACTTTAATGTACCAGTCACAGCATCTGGAGCCTCCTCAACCTCTTGACGTGCATGAAGAGTATAAAAGTTGTTGTTCCTCGGAGCAACACTTTGTAGAGCTCTTTGCTATCCTTACCCACCTTGGCCACCTAACCTTGACCCCTCTGAGGGTTCTTGGGACAATCTGCAACCTTATGATTGTTATCACCACACCCAAAGCAAGCACCCAAGTATCTCCAACAAGCGCTTGTATGGGGATTCCCACACTTGCCACACAAAGGATATTACTGTCCACCACCAACTGGTGCCCTAACGGGAGGCGCCCTAGCATTAGTAACCTTGGAACTAGAATCTTGGCCCCATTTGAAGTGACTAAAACTACTACCCCAAGAGCCGAAAAATCCATTATCAAAGTTGTCCCTCTTAGGATCATGTACCCTCCTTGCCTTGAGTTTCTCCCTTTCAATTTGTTCGACATACATCATTAGTTTAGAAATATCCATATCCTGGATGAGCATAGTAGTGTGACATTCTTGCACAAGTGAGTCGGGATACCAAAAAAAAATTTGTGCATTCTAGCACGAGAGTCAGCCACAAGTGTCGGAGCATACTTGGAGAGCTTGGTGAACTTGAGCGCATAATCCCTCACACTTATATTTCCTTGCATGAGGTTGATAATTCATTCATATTGGCTTCCCTAAGCTCAAGTGGGAAGAAAAAATTCAGAAAGGCAAGCTTGAACTTCTCCCAATTAACAGTATCACCAGAAATCCTATCCATAGACCACTGAGTATACCACACCTTGCTACATCCATCAATTGATAGGTAGCCAGTTCAACCCTCTCCTCAGAAGTGACACCCATGTCATTCAATACTTTGGTGAGTTATCAATGAACTCCTAAGCATCCTCGTCAGCCTTAGACCTAAAGAACTCCAGAGGATTCATTCGAGTGAAATCCATCACTCTAGAAGCCGAAGTGGGATCTCGAGGAAGATTGTCCTGTCTAGTTTGAGTAGTCACCACCTGGCTAGCATGGCAATCGTTGTCCAAAATTCACCATTAGATATAGGCTCATGCATAGGACCTTGAGGTGCTTGACCCTCATTAGTGAGGGCTGGTCTGGCAGGTCTACCATGAGGCATCTTCTGAAATGGAGTAACGATACCATCAAGACCAAGAAACTAAACATATTATTCATAGCATGACATAAGACATGAAGAAGTAAGATAATTCTTAGAACATTATCATAGCCTCCCACTCATAGGCATGGTGTACTTCGCACTTATTAATAGGACTCTCCTTGACGTGACATGTTGGACTCTGAGGATGATTAACAAACTTAGGGCTCTGATACCATCTCTATCATGACCCAGACCTAGTATCTAGAAGTGATACGATGAATGGGAACCCAAGGATCGCCAAACAAGCCTTAAAGTACGAAAATCCACATCACTGGTTCAAAAGCGAGTTCAAAAGTAACTCATACTTCTAAAGGATGGGAAAGTAAGACTCACGCTATGAGGGGATACTAGGGAGCGAGATTAGCATAAATTCACATAACATATAGCACATAATTACTAAGGTGTGGGTAAGTATAACTCACACTATAGGTGAAATTCGGGACTTAGGATATTTCCACAACATTACATAAGATCATCTTATAACAACATATTCTATAAGAAACCATGATCAAGAATCCCATAAACACTTAGCATAGAATGAAAAGAGTACACAAGATATCCAACAATACCTCTACATAAGATAGGTCAGGGGCCAAGACATACCCTAGGCTCACCCTCAAAACAAATAACGTAAAAAAGAACAACATAGGTAGAAGAGGTGGCGGCTTGTCCTTGAAAGATAGCACTCACCAAAACAGGTATAACTTAAAACCCAAACTAGACGTCGTATGGTGGATGAATGGGCTCCTCGGTCCCTACATGGTGAAATCATGCAGGCAAAAATGTATATTAGTACATTTGAATGTACTAAGTATACGGGATGCAATGCATGCAACTTACAAAACATGCATTCAATGTTGGATGACAAGGGCATATAATATAGAAAGGACCATATATTTTAATAGAGTGGTATACAATATGCTATGAAACCAATGATGCATGAAATGCAATGCTCATATATAGTGGGGATGTGACCTTAACCGACATATGTAAGACCAAGAGAGTTATTACTTGGAATCCCAATGCAATCCCCTCGTTGTTAAAGAAGTGGTCTACTTGCAAAAGGTAAACCATACTTCACCTTATGGGAACAACACCCATTTTTTATGAAGTAACCTTCCTTATTGGAAAAACACCCATTTCGGATAGGATTTTCACATATAGCATATCAAGTCATATCATATCATGTCTTCTCCTTACGGGAACAACACCCATTTTGGAGGCATCTTTCCATATGGGAACAACATCCATTTCGAAAAGAAAATCTATGCTAGGCACATAGTTCAAGAAAAGAGTGCAGAACCCTCATTCTATCAATGATAAGTCATAATCCCATAAGAATACTTATAATATACGTAGTTATACATATTTTCAAGGAGATACAAGTCTTGCCAAAATATTTTAATGCACAATTGGGCTTCAAAAGCCAAACATCATTCATAATTGTTCATACTTAGGCTCAAATGTCAACACCATACTTTCATAGTCATAATACTCATGCATAGGAATAGCCCATTCATATACAAAATGGTGCAAGCACCCAAAATGCTCAAAGAGCCATATTCATAGACAAGTATCTGATCACATTCTTGTCATAATCAATATCTTATCAAAATCATATCTAAAACATAATTGGGCTTAACCCACTTCATAATTTCATAAATCAATGCTCATGAAATGCATATGCTATGAAAAATTTGAGAATAACATGGGTAATTAGGATTCGATCTAAACTCAACAATATAATATGGATTTAAAGTAAAACTATAATCAAATCCACATTTAAATTATAATATAAATCACCCATGCTTAGGTCAAAGCCTTAAAGGGACTATGCACAATCATAGATTCATAAAAATGATGAAATCCAATACTTCAAAGCTTAAATTATCTTAAAATCAATAGATAAACATAACCCATTTCATTATTGGAATTTAAGAAATCATACTATTCAAATCTCCAAATTAAAGTAAGCAAAATTCATCTAGATTTGTTGAAAATAGTTTGGGTCTCCTTGATTGGAAGTAACCAAGGATCAAAACTCACATACCTTTACCAAGATGAAGAAAACCCAAAGAATTTGAGGAAGAGTTGAGTTACTTTGCTCCTAAGTTGAAAATTCAGAAGAATTCCTTGAAGAGTATTCTTAAGAAAGATTTAAATGTAAGGAGTGAGTTTTGAATATTTGAAATAAGGTTTAGGGCTTTAGATAGTCATTGGATAGGAATCCCAAAGTACCAATAGAATCAACTGAATTTACTATAATGCCATTAATGAAACGGAGGAAAACATTTTCCGTAGCCACTATACTTGAGGCTATACAGCTTTTGTGGCACTCCAAAATTCATGTGGAGTGCCCATGGACCAGCACTTAGAAGAATTTCTGAAAATTAGAGCCATAACCCAACACTTAGAATTTTTCGCACAAGGCTCACCATACGGACTGCTTCACGAGTTGTGTGATGCCACACGGTTCGTATGGTGCTCCCGTCTACCCATACTTAGAAAATTTTCGTGGTAATGTTTAGAGATGGTGTTTTGACACTTAGACGAATTTTCAATCCAGAAGTTCCATAAGGGGAGGGGGTCCCACTCCATATAGAAGGCCATACTGCCTGTGTCATTGGTCGTGCCCCACTACTAGGCTCCAATAAGCTCTAAGACATAAAATCAAGGCCAAGTGTAGTACCACGGAGGGTCACACATCTAGTGCCAAGGCACACGGCTCGTGTAGCCCTCCTTGGGATGACACTTGGTCCAAATTTTGTCCAACACGAAATTTTAAGTCTTGACGACATCATAAAATATTATGAGTCATTACACAAGTACCGCAATGGAGCATTTTTATGGTGCAGACAGTGTCGCACTATAGTTCATTTTGTTGACGAAAACTTAAAACGCGTTTAGAAATAGTTCTTCACAAAATAACACATAAATCGCATTTGTCAAATAAATTTTATGTGTAATTTTATGTAAATCATTTTTCTGATCGACTTTCTAATCCCTTAGAAATAATGGGAGCAAAATTAAGTTCAAGTTCTCAATGCGGATTGTCATGCACTTTTCTAGAATTATCTTCTAATCCGGTTTCTCTAAGAATGAATCAAAACCATTTTTGGACAAAGTTTTGCATTTCTGACCTCAAATTTGCCAAAGGAGTTTAAAAGAAGATATGCTATTCGAGAAATCTTTTGTCTAGGGATATTTTAATAATTTTTAGAGTGTTACATCATCAAAGAACAATTTCTCATATATTCAAGAGGGGAAAAAGAAAATATGCTAGGTGCCCCCATTGGTACAGCAAATCCCCAACAGGTCTCAAATTTCCATAGTTCTTCCACTAACTAAAAGTCTCTATCACACCGGTCTCTCAAGTCTCAACATATGCTTAAAGTCTCAAATGTCTCACAATCTCAGCCTTTCCAACTCAGCATCGTCAAGGGTATAGAAAGTAGTACAATCCTTCCCCTGCTACCTCAGCATAGGCAGGGGGTCTTATAGTATAAGGTGGTAATATCCTAGAAAGTGGTACCTCAAACCCTTGCTATCTTATCGTAGGCAAGGGGATTTACAACAAGCAGTACAGTATTTCGACAACTACCAAGTCTCAGACCACCACAAATATATTAGTAGTCAGGCGTGCCAACAAAGTCAGACCTCCCATGTCCCCAATTATCCACATGAATTCCCCAAGAGTAACTTAAGGTGTCACATGCAATATATATTAAGGTACCAGGTATCACAATGTGTCAAGTGGTATAAATGCAATATAAGATGTGTGCAGGCCTAGACTCTAATATCGATGCATATAAATATACATACCATCAATGCAAGTGATAAAGGATGTATACAATAGCTTTAACCTCAGAAACACTAAGCTAGGAGCTTCATTGATACAATAATACAACCAAGATGTCTTACATTACCACTTCTTCATCAGTAACTAATTACTATGAAACTGACTCCCACCAGTATTATAATATGCTTAGCAAACCCAATTGTATCATAACAAATCGACAAATTCATACAACTCCTCAGTTGCTTTAAAGAACATAAAAAAATCCCCCAAAAGGTATAATACGAACCATCAATATCTACATGAATGCCCAAATTATATCACAAGTCTCATATTAACATACTGATAGCCCAAGATATGTCAATTCACAAGATTCTATCGCAACTTACCATTAAAATTGCATTATTACTCAATTTTTAGCATAACTAGAATTACAATTCTATCACAATAATAACATATCATCCCAATTACTCATGAATCAATGTAGGTCTTACAACTACTACATAAGTATGTCCAATAACTCGAATCTAGTCCCAACAAGGTTAGTCTGACCTACTTCAATGCTGAATCGCACCCGAAAAAGCTTTCAATCAACTCAAGCTGCCAAACAATCACCGAATCAACCAACTACTTCAAAACTAGGTATTATGCATCAAGAGATAAATTTTGATACTCCTATTGGCATGATTTAGGCTTAGGGGCAAAATAACTGAAATTAGGGATGAATTATGAAGTTCCTGAATCAGAAAATTGACTTTAAAATCAAGTTCTACAGGAAAATGGAGTTCATGGGTGAAAATTTCACAAAAATCAAGCTCAAATTGAATGAGAAATCAACCTTTAAAGTTTGAAAATCATAGTCTAATAATCCCCAATTTTTGGGTGTTCAATATCATGAATTTAAAGATAAAACCCATGAAAAATCATTAGTTTAGTGTTAGAAATATTTAGCCAACAAAAATCCTTGAAAACCTTTCTTCAAAATTGCCTCAATGAGTTTGGAAGTTCGAAAATGGATTAAAAATGGTGTTTTTCAATTTTTAATCTATCTAGGTTAAAAACTACTTCGTGATCATTGAGCCCATCCCACAAACTCGAAGACCAAACAAGTCGCAACTTAGTACATATGGGACACAGTCCACGAACGCGGAGCAGAACACACTCAAACCCTCTACGAACGCAGTAAGAAACTAACCTGCACTAGATATGAGGAAAAACCAACAACCCAAGTCCAATTTCCTACTCGAAATAGACCCCCAAAACTCAACCGAATTTAGAATTTTAATATCCAACTATGTATCCACAGGATTCAGATTCAACGGGATCATCATAAATAAATTTCATGGCCTCCTTACCATATTTATCAATACAACCCGATAAAACTAGTTTAAAACTCATAATACCAAAACTACCCTCAGCAAATCCAAAAATTATTATGAGACCATTTCTAGCATTAGTTTCACCATCAAAACTATTAATCTGTCAAAATACCAATCTGAGTTTTCGAACTCTGAATGTTGACCAAAGTCAAACTTTGATTTCGAAAATGACTAAAATCACAACTTTTGTTCTAAAAACCCATTTTAACTCCAAATTCAAGTATGTAACTTCTCATGGTTCAGTTTTGACGTTCCATAGCAAATGGACTCGACGGATCTGCAATTCTACCCTCGAATCTTAGAATGTTACAAAAGCTCACTTTTTTCAATAACTTAAGCTTCTAAAGATGTCAAAACTCATATTTTCAATTTTTATAATGCAGGATTTTAGTTTCAACCATCCAGATAGTTCCAAATAGGCCCAAAGTAACTTACAAAAGGGTAAAACAGAACTTTTCACGGATAAAGCTGAAAATGACCAACTAGGTCATTACATCATTCACCATTAAAAACAATGTTTGTGCTCAAACATAAGAGAAAGGGAGGTATTAGAACCTCAAGAAGGCTAGGATATCTGGCCCACAGGCCTGAATCCAACTCCAAAGTAGTCTCAATAATAGAATAATATAGCCACAAAACCTTTATTAAAGGTATATCCTTGGGTCTCAATCTCCTTATTTATCTGTCTAATATAGCTATAGGCTCTTTCTCAAATGATAAATTTGTACCCAACTTAATAGAATCATAAGAGATCACATGGGACTCATCAAGAATGTAGAGCAAAGCATAAAAACATGAAAAATAGGATGAACAAATGACAATCTCGGTGGTAAAGTTAACTCATAAGCCACCTCACCAACTCTCCTCAAAATCTGAAATGGGCCAACGAATCTGGGACTAAGCTTGTTCTTCTCACCCCGAACCAAGAATAACGTCATTTTAAATCATATTACATCTTTGCCACACTAGGGTAGAGCGAGTATCCAACCCAATGAGCTCCCTCTAAAATCAATCATATCCAATCTCTTACCTTAGGCACATAGTCTTTACCATTTATCATCAAAACCCTATCAAAATTAGTAATAATTATCTTGGCTTCATCCTTCAACACTTTATCACAAATCAAGCACCCTCAAACTGACATGCACAATTCTAGTCAAACAACGAAGATCTAATTCTCACAACGGACAAAATACTCTGAAAAGGAGAACTACGCAATCGAGCCAGCTATCTAGAAACATAATCTATTACTCTCCCCTTTACTTCAATACACCACCCAACTCTACTCCAGAAGCATCACAAAACACCACAATTGATACTCCCTCCTCGGGCATAGTAAGAATAGAAAATATAACCAATGGTATAGCCCAAAAAAAGGTGTAAAAGCAATGCATTGGGCCTTTGTCAGATCCTATACCAAGTGTCTCTCATCCCTGCCACCTACCCATAGTCAAGAGATTTATAAAGTATGAATCTTACCCTTGCCTCCTGCCCAGGTCAATGGGGTGATACAATGCAACATGGGATGATGGAGTCAATCATATCGGCCCGGATATGTGCATAATTATAATAACGTCAAGATAAGAGTAATACAAACAAATCCTCACATAATTATGAAGAGTAAAATCAAGTACCATAACCGATGTCTTAATCCATCATAATATCTTATACAATTGTAACCATGTTAATGATTAAGTATGCTAATAGTACTACGTTTGCAGTAGTATCTCTCCCCATAAAAGTCACAACACAACCTCGATACACTCGATTCACCACTAATGGTTCACCTACTAGGGTGAAAACATAAATAAGCTCAATAAGGGCCCATACATAATATCAATGTCTGAAGCAAGATAAGCCAACATAATAGAATAAATAGGTCCTGGATCAAATAGAAACAAATAGAATAGTGGAACACCATAACTTAGAATATCTGTACAGAGGCCTCCACGGCTCTATCTTTCATAGTACAATGACCTCCTCTAGTATCGCCCCTCATGCCCTAAGAGGCATCTCTAGCTACTGGTTTTGGGGCTGGACGGGTTGGTTGAGATCTAGAAGCCGTGGTGGAAAATACTTGATAGAGACAATGCCTAGCCACATTCCCAACCTTAGCAGAAACATAACAAGCTCTTCACTCCTTCCACTGAGATGGTGTACTAAAGAGCTACATGGCCTGTCTGAGTAGGCCTAGATTGGTCACCACTCGTAAATGCTAGAATGGTTGCACGAACTGCCTGGCGCTAATGGCCCTGCCTCTGTAACTCTATCTCTCATGGCAAGGGTCCACTAAACAAGTCATGATAACGAACTCTCTTCCCACCACCTTGTGTATCTGATCTGATGCTCTCTATCAAGCGAGCTTGATCAACTACACTTTGAAATGAAACTTCAGCCAGAATTAAGGATGTTGTAGCCTCTTGAAGATATCATGCCAATCCCTTGAAAAATCATCGAATCCTCTCAAACTCAATAAGGATACTGGATAAGGAATACCTAGATAATGTACGAAAATTAGCCTCATAATCTGATACTGATATAGAGCCCTATTGAAGTTTGTCAAACTCATTTCAATTGCTGTCTTAGAGACTATATGACACGAACCCCTTCAGGAATAACTCAAAAACTGCTTTCATGTCATAACTAGAGATCCCAATGTCTATGAGCCAAAACTGACCTCCAGCACTCCTTAGCTAGGCTAGTGAACTAGTAAGAGATATAAGCAACTCCATGTGATATAAGGATGGGGAAATTACATAGTTGGTCCTGTCACTCTAATAAGAAAACATACACTCTATCACCAGGGGTACGATCAAACTTTGAGGGACACAATCATACAAACCGTTCAAAATTCTTTTGTTCAATAGTAGATATAGTAAGACTAGTTGTAGATGGTGGCTCCATAAATCTTTGTGGTCCAATAGATAGTGCAATGGCCAATCCCTGAAATTGTGAACCTGGAATTGGCTGAGATGTCTAAAGTGGAATCATAGAAGTCATAGGAGGATCTATTAGGACTGAAGAAGGACTACTATTTAGCATGGCCAGATCAGTTGGAGTGGTATAAGGGCCAACTGATGCTATAAAAATAGGCACATCAATAGTAGCTAGCATGGGATCTGCTCTTTTATATCTAGCTAATAACCTCAAGTAACTCCCGAATTGAGGGAACAACATCAGGGGCTGGAGGTGGGGAAGTAAAGTTTGTAGACCCCACTGACACATACTCCAACTCTAGAGAGGTCAATCTAGTGTGTCCTCTTAGCGGAGCTGCCCCTCTGGCATGTCCCTCACCCCAACACTATCACAAACTCTAACTTGACCATGTGCAGGAGCCATATTAGTAGACTCAAGCTCTCCCAAAGATCATCAAGATCTTGTAATTAACATTTGTGCAGAAGGAGTAGATTAGACACCTTCCAGGCAATCGATATGACAAAACACACGAATACTATGAGTTTTCCTATTAAGCATCTTGTAGCCTCCTAAAGATGGGTATAGATGACTACATATTGATCTGTGAGACTATACTAAACACTCTACTCTTGACTCATGAGCCTAGCGAACCTAGAACTTTGATACCGAACTTGTCATGACCCAAAATTCGATTGCAACTAAAAGAGACATAGAAAAGTAAAAACAACCACAACCTTTGAGATAAAATTTCAAGACCTAGAGTCATGAGTACAGGAGCATCTATAGTACAAAGAAGTGATACAACTATCCCAAATGAAAACAAAAGTTGCCTCAATAATATCTAGTAATAGGTCAAAAGAATAATAAGGTAAATCTCATGTGTCGAAGTCAAAGCCTCAATGCTACGATCTGAGTAGGTGTAGAATATCCTAGCTAGGATGAATCAACTACCCGGTGAAGGTTCATATGATCAAGTTGTAGGGTGGAAACAAAGTCAAAACGAGTACATCGAAATATACCCAGTAGATTAAATTGACTGAGTAAGAGAAATCGAACAAGTATGTATGTGTATGTGTGTGTGTATATATATATATATATATATATATATATATATATATATATATATATATATA
>JAOTQJ010198840.1:0-20316 GCA_025642045.1 Solanum sejunctum | reverse complement strand
CATTCTCCAATACTCACTCAAACACTTAGCCATATTTTTCACTCCTAAATTCAAGTCTCAAAACCTCTTCCGGATCCAAGGATTTCCTTCAAACTTCAAGTTTCCATTTTCAATCTTCATCAAGAACTTCTCCAAAGCTAAAGTATGTGGGTTTCAACCATTGGGTCATTCCAACCATGGTGCCCTAATCTGCTTTTTACTAAATTTGCATGATTTATAGTTGATTTTATAAATGGGTTTACTAGTATGAACATGTCTATGAACTATGTTAAAGCTATGTAAAGATGTGACAGTTTTGCTATGTTTTGAGCTACAAATCTTGGATCTATTGTAAGCTTTGATGAGGGGTTTTGATGTATATTGCTCGAGGGTGTTGCAAGGTCTTGATTGATGGTTTTACAATGAATTTTCTTGCATAATTTCATCTCTAAATTGCATGGTCAGAGGGGTTTTGATGTATATTCCTCGGCTATGGTTTTTTTAGGAATTAAAGTTTTAAAGCATGAGATGTGATATGAATGATGTTATGATGATGGAATGAGCTTATGTACACTATAAATTCTAAATAAATTATTGCATTATACCATGCCCAATCCAAGGGACTAAGATCCCGGATAACCTAGATAGGGTTCGTACTCATCAACCTAGTGAGGGGTTTGTACTTCACCACCAGGGTGATGGGGTGGCATCATCATTAACCTAGATAGGGGTTTGTACTTATCAACCTAGTGAGGGATTTATACCTCACCACCTAAGTGATGGGATGACATCATCACCGACCTACCTAGGGGTTTGTACTTCTAAAAACTAGCTTGGTCTCTTTTACACATATGATATCCCATATGAGTATGAGTTACTTAAGCATGTTTTACTTAAGAATTGATCATACATGCCATATTGTTACATGATGTCTATTGCCTATTGTTATGCATCTTGATTATGATGCCTATCTCTTGTCACATTGCATCCTACATAATTAGTACATTCAAATGTACTAACGTATACTCTTGCCTACATTATATCACCATGTAGAAATTGGCATCCATGTTGATCATCTTGCTTCTCCATATGGCTAGTTCGATAATACTCAAGCTTGTTGGTGAGTCCTCCATTTCGGGGACCTTAGTCTATGTTGCTCATATTATGTACTGAGATGTTATTCTTTGTGGTCTATTTTGACTATGAGGGTGAGTCCAGTTACTTTGTCTTGGCCCCCACTCTAATCTATGTATTAGAGGTGTTTGTTGGACAAGTTATGTATCTATGATATGAGCTTTGACTCTTTGTCATTTGATTATGATGTTACACAATCTTTCCCCTTAGTCCCTTTGCCCTATTCTTACCCTTTATGTATTTTATATGCTTCTATGACCGATGATGTGTATTGATAAGGGAAGAGGCTTGTTTGGGGTAACTTTGGGTTCCCTATTTGCCATGTCATGTCTAGGCCCTAGGCTTGGGTCATGACACTCATGAACTTGAGTTGGCCGCTATGGTGTTTACTTTGAAAATTCGGTGACATTATTTGTATGGGGTGCATGTTGATGTGTTCACCGATCATAAGAGCCTCTAATATGTCATTACTCAAAAAGATCTCAACTTGAGGCAAATAAGGTGGCTAGAACTTCTTAAAGACTATGATATAAGTGTCAATTATCATCTCGGTAAGGCAAATGTTGTAGTAGATGCTTTGAATAGGGTGTCTATGGTTAGCCTAGCTCATGTTAATAGTGATGATAAAGATATGGTTAGGGAGGTGCATCGGTTGGCTAGATTGGGGTTTAGGTTGGAAGAGGTTGGTCATTATGTTGTTGTTGTTGTTGATTGGTCTAAATCTTCCTTGGTGATGAGTTGATAGAAAATTAAGATCTTGATTCCTCCATGTTAGAGTTAAAGGCCTTGGTGAAAGAGGGCAAGGTGGAGGTTTTCTCCCAAAGGGGAGATGGTACGCTAGGTACCAAGGTAGGTTGTGTGTGCCTTGTGTTGATGGTTTGAGGGAGAAAATCCTTGATGAGGCCCATAATTATTCTTATTCTGTCCACCCCGGTTACACTAAAATGTATAGAGATTTGAGAGATGTATATTGGTGGGGAGGCATGAAGAGGGACATTGCCAAATTTGTTTCCTGTTGCCGTAGTTATCAATAAGTCAAAGCCAAGCATCAAAGGCCGGATGGCCTTACCCAAAACATAAAGATTCCTACTTAGAAGTGGGAGGAGATTAATATGGATTTTGTTGTTGGGTTGCCCAAGACTAATGGGTTGTGGTTGTTAGGATGACAAAATTGGCTCACTTTCTACCGATTAAGACCACATATGAGGCTGAAGATTATGCAAGGTCTTATATTCATGACTTGGTAAAGTTGCATGGGATTCCTTTATCCATCATATAGGATCATGTGATTAATTTACTTCGCACTTTTGGATGTCCTTTCAAAGGGAACTTACTACAAGAGTTAAACTTAGTATAACCTTTCACTCTCAAGTGGATGGCCAAGGTGAAATAACCATCTAAACACATGATGATACACTTAGGGCTTGTGTATTGGATCTCAAGGGTAGTTGAGATGATCATCCTCCATTGATTGAGTTTGGCTACAACAATAACTATCATTCTACCATCAGTATGGCTCCTTTTGAGGCTCTCTACGGGAGACGTTGTAGATCACCAGTTGGTTGGTTTGAGGTTGGGGGTTGCCTTTTTGGGACCAGATCTGGTTATGAAGGCTCTTAAGTAGGTTAGGATGATTAGAGAAAGGTTGAAGACGACCCAATGTTGCCAAAAATCCTATGCCAATGTAAGAAGAAGAGATCTTGAATTCCAAGTTGGTGATTGGGTCTACTTGAAGGTGTAATCCATGAAGGGTGTAGTATGTTTTGGTAAGAAGGGAAAACTAAGCCCAAGATATATGGGTCCTTATAGGGTAAGAAGGAGAATTGGCATGGTAGCATATGAGTTAGAATTGCCTAGTGAGATGGATTTGGTACATCCGGTCTTTCATGTATCCATGTTGAGAAAATGTGTGGAGACCCTAATGCTATTATTCCTCTTGATGTTGTGGGTGTTTGAATATAATTTGACATATGAAGAGGTTCCAATTCAGATTTTAGATAGGCAAGTGAAGAGGTTGGGAAACAAAGAGGTGGTTTCCATTAAGGTCCTTTGGAAAAATCAACAAGTTAAAAGTATTACTTGGGATGCTGAAGCGGACATGCAAAAGTGATACCCTTACCTTTTCCACTCCACTCAAGCCTAAGGTATTGATCTAAGTCCTTTATATCACCTCAGGTCTCAAATTCAAACCTTATGTCATTGCATACATTCATGTTTAAATTGACAAGTTCATGATGATTTTACACTTATGTTGAGATTCTGAAAATGGTGTTTTAAATGTATTAGTGCATTCTTATTGGGGATGATTTGTTCATGATTACTCTTCTCATATAGGTTTCTTTGACATTCAGGGACAAATGTTCCCAAGGGGGAGTTATTGAAAAGACCCTAAAAAGTGCCCGAAAATGTACCTTGGAATTGCCCAGAATTTTAATTTCCATATATCTCAAAATCCATGTGTGATATCAAAATCTGACTTTGTATTCTTGTTTAGGGGATCATTTTGAGTGGAAAATGGGTCTAACCCCAATTTAAAAGTAAATGATTAGCAATTTTGATTTCTAAAAAATGCAATTTCCAAGGGGTTTTATGTGCCCCTTCCGCGATGCGCACAAATGTTGAAACAGGTGCAGATTTTTTTGACTTTGGTCCAACAATTTAAGTCTTGGGCCTAACTATTCCCAAATGTGAAAGTACCTATACTTAGCCATTTTTCACTCTCATATCATTTTAAAAATTCACCAATACTAACTCAAACACTTAGCCAAATATTTTACTCATAAACTCAAGTACTTAAACTCATCTAGATCTCAAGGTTCTTATCTAAGTTTCAAGTCTCCATATCCAATCTCCAACAAGTTATTCTCTAAAGCTAAGGTATGTGGGTTTGTTTCATGGGTTCCTTTCACCTATTATACCCAACCTTCCTTTTTCCTAAATTTACATGATTTAAAGTTGATTTACCCATGAGTCTTATTTATCTTGAAAATCACTGCACACTATGTTGGGGTTTATGAAATTGTGACTGTTTTAGCATATTTTAACTATAAATCTAAGATCTATTGTGAGGTTTTGATGAAGGATTTTGATGTACATTGCTTGAGAGTGTCACCAAGTATCTATTGAAGGTTTTTACATTGAATTTTCTAGCATGATTTCACTCTTGAATTGCATGGTCTTATACTAACACTACACACTCTCTAAGTGTTTGATAAACTATTCGGTTGTAGTTTCATGAGGAATTGAAGGTTCAATGCATATCTTTTCAGTTGAATGACTATTTGATAATTAAATGAATGTATATATATATATATATATATATATATATATAGTGTTGGAATGTGACCATGCCCTACTCAGGAGTTGCACGCCGGGTAACCATGTCAAAGGGTTCGTACCTTGATAACCTATCGGGTTTTTGTACTCTGATCACCGTAGATAGTAGGGTGTGACTATCCGTCAACCTATCGAGGGTTTTGTACTTCGATATCCTATTTGGGGGTTTGTACTTTCGTCACCACAGGTGGTAGGGTGTGACTATTTATCAACCTATTGGGGGGCTTGTACTTCGGTAACCTCTCGAGGGGTTTATACTTTGGTCACCATGGGTGGTAGGGTGCGACGATCTACCAATACATTAGTGGTATCTTCTTACACATGTATATTGTGATATATGTAAATGTATTTTACTTAAGTATTGATCATACATGCCATATTGTTGCTATACCATCTATTACTTATCTCTGTACATTTTGACTATGATGCCTATCTCTTGTTGCATTGCATACTACATACTTAGTACATTCAAATGTACTAATTCATACTCTATGCCTACATGATGTCACTATGTAGGAGCTGTGGCACCACTTGATCATTCGCCTCCTTAACATGGCTAGTACGATTGTTTCTCAAGCTTGTTGGTGAGTCCTCCATTGCGAGGATGTTGCTCATGATCTCTTGATATGTATTGAGATTATCTTCCTTTTTTATTTTGTATTGACTATGAGGGTGAGCATGGTTGCTTATCTTAGACTCCGCTCTTATCTATGTGGTTAAGGTGTTTGTTGGATATGTTATGTATCTATATTATGAGCTTTGGCTCTCAATGACTCTTGATATTGATGTTATGAAGTTGTCCCTTAGCCCCATTTGTTCCTATTTAATACTTCTTATTCTATTTTATTGCTTTCGTGACCAAGGATGTCTAATTATGTGCTAAGAGGCTTGCTTGGGGTTCCTTCCGCTTACCCACGTGTCGTGTCATGTCTAGGCCCTAGGCTTGGATCGTGATAGTTATGCTAGATTTATGAAGGAGTTGGCCACAAAAAAGCAAAGTCTTGAGTCTGAGACCATCTAGGTGTCTCACAATTGTGGTGCAATCTTAACACAAAAGTTGGTAATGAAGAAAGAAAACCCAGGTGCATTCAGTATTCCATGCACCATTAGAGCTTCAAAGTTTAATAAGGCACTATTTGACTTGGGAGCTAGTATAAACCTTATGCCCATAGCCATATTTAAAGAATTGGGATTAGAGACTCTATCAAAGACAATAATGTGGCCATGGTTGACTAGTCCATCAAAAGACCTATTGGGATTCTACATGATATATTAGTGAAGGTGGAAAAGTTTATTCTTCTTGCTGAATTTGTGATCTTAGATTGTGAGGTGGACTCCGACATGCCAATTATTTTGGGTAGGACGTTCTTAGCCACCAAAAAAGTTATTGTGGACGTAGAGAGTGGAGACCTTAAGTCCAGAGTGAATGATGAGGAAGTAGTGTTCAGAATATGAAAAACCCTAAAGCTGGGAGATAATCCCGAAAGTGTTATGAGTGATGAATCAATCGATGGTGACTTGATGAAGAAGAGGAACTACGCCATGCCACAAATTTAACTAAGGTGTTGTTTAGGAGGCAACCTAACGTGAGTAGTTATTAATTTTAATTTCAAATAATGGGTGTTGATTCTTGTAGGGTTGAAAAAGGAAAATTAGAGCAAAAAGCTAAGAGGGAGATCAAGGTAACCAATCAACATATCATCGAGTTAAAAAGGTGACCATCAAATTGACCTCCTTTCGAGTTGCTTGATGTATCCTGAGGTGCTGCCAAATTCTGCGGACTAAGTGGAAACTTGGTAAATCATTGAAAACAATGTGCGTTGGTTATTCTCACTGCCTTTTAAGGTTGAAAGAAAGGTATGTATACTGCAAAAAAAGGTACTCCCTAGCATATTCGGTGTACCAACAAAATATGCTAGGTGGTGTTTTTTGGTATCGCCGAACGTGCACGACTTAACGACCTACTTAAGACTTTTCAAATGCCTTGGTCCTTCCACTTTTCCTTCCTTTTCACTTCTTCTACAAGCCAACATTCCCTTTTAGCTTTTTATTTGGAAACTTATAAAAAAGTTATATTTACTACCAAAGCATCTTAAGGAATTCACATTATGTATCACCATAGAAGAGGTATGTTTTTTGTCCTTGTTTTAGTTCTTTGGAGGAGTGTTATAGATAAAAATATTGATCAGGGTTTATGATTATGCTAGTTATGCTTTATTGCTTAGAATCTTGTTAGAAATCATATGGCTGATAATTTTTGGTGATGCTAAAACCTTGTGTTGCATGTGTGAATTAGTTATTGCAGGTTTTGATTCATTCTAAATATGTTAAAATCGGTGGTGCCTATGATTTGGGCAAGGTTTAAGAATGAATGATTTGTTGCCCAATTATGGAATGTTTGTGGGTATTTTCTAAATTTCTTAGTTGTCAATTTTCTTGAATGCTTTCACCTGAGTAAGTACCATGATAATGAGAATGTCAAACACCCCAAAAAGTGCCTGAGAATGTTTCTCAGAAATGCCCATAATCATAATTTCCATATATCTCAAAATCCGTGTGTGATATCAAATATCTGACTTTATATTCTTGTTTAGGGGAAACATTGAGTGGGTAATGGCTATAACCTAAATTTTAAAAGACCCATAGTGAAAAATGAATTTCGAAAAAAATTCATTTCCAAAGAGGGTGGTTGTTTGCTCTGCGACACGAAACCATCGTGGAGATGTGTATTTTGCTGTTATTTTTTCTATTTTGGTCCAAGGCTTTGGGGTGTTGTGTCGAAGCCTTCCTATGTATAAAAACACCTATGCTTAGTCATTTTGTAACCTCATACCATTCAAGACATTCCCCAAAACCCTCTCTACCACTTAGCTAAATATTTCACTCAAATTTAAGTGTCCGAAACTCATTTTGGATCTCAACAATTCCATCTAGCCTTCAAGTTCTCATTTCAATCTTCATCAAGAAAATCTCCAAAGTTAAGGTATTTGGGCTTCAACAATTGGGTCCATTCAGCCATGGTGTCCAACCTTCTTTTTTATGTAAATTACATGTTTTCAAGTTGATTTATCTATGGGTACTTCTTATGATGAATTTGGCTATAAACTATGTTTGGGTTTTATAATTCAACTTTGCATGTTTCGGGCTATGAATCTTAGATCTGAGATGAGCTTTGATGAGGGGTTTCAATGTATCCTGCATGATGGTATTACCAAGTATTGGTGGGTTGATTTACTTCAGGTATTTTCACATGATTTCGCTCCTAAATTGCATGATTTTGAACTAGCATTACACACTCACAAAGTATTTATTAATTTGTTCAATTAAGGTTTCTTGGGTTATTGAAGGTCTGTTAATGACTTATGTGTTAAATGTCTTTATCATGATGAAAGGATTGTATATATGTGTTTATTTCGTGAATAGTATCTATAGTGTTGCAAGTTGATCACACCTTGTTGTGGGAGTGCTATGCCTCAACCACTATGATGGAGGCTGCTATGCTCATCTACTAGTTAAGGGGTATATACGTTGACCACTATGATGAAGGGTGCTATGTCTATCTACAAGTTAAGGGGTACATACCTTAACCACTATGATTGGGGGTGATATGCCTATCTACCATGTTGAGGGGTATATACCTTAGCAACTATGATGGGGGGGTGATATGCCCATCTACCAATTTTGGTGCAGATTCATTAATCACCTTCCAAGGGGGTGGTAGGCCTTGGATTCCAAGTACTAGTTGCTTGGTCTATGATGATGGTCTCTTCCTACACATGCACTATATTTCCATATAAGCATGTTTTACTTTAAGAATTGATCATGCATGCCATGTTGCTAATATACTATCTCATGTTTATTATTGTGTATTTTGATTATGTTGTCAATCTCATGTTACATTGCATCCTACATACTTAGTACATTCAAACGCGCTAATGCATACTCTCTGGCTACATAATGTTACCATGTAGGAACTGGAGCCCCTCTTAAATATCCTCCTCATGGCTAGTTGTGATATCTCGAAGAATACTTATTGGTGAGTCCTCAAGTTTGGGGATACTTGATTTGCTCTCATGCTTATCTTATCTCTTATGGTGAACTTTGATACTCGAAAGAGTGATCCTGGAAAGTTGTCTTGGCCCTTGCCCAATCTATACTAGAGGTATTGTTAGAGAAGTTATGTAATTATGCTTGAGCTTTGACTCTTTAGATGATTTATGCTATGAAAGACTTCCCTTTCTCCCTTTATCCTTGTTTATAAACTCTTATTGTTGTTTACATTACTTTTGCGACCAAGGATATGTAAATGATATGCTAATAGATTTGTTTGGGGTCCCTTTAGATTCTAATTCACCGTGTCACATCTAGGCCCTAGGCTTGAGTCATGGAAAACTTGGTATCATAGGACTAGGTTGTTAATGGTCCTCGACAACCAACACACTGCGTCAATTAGAGTCTTACTCATGGTTGTGAAGTGTACCACAACTTTGAGTAATAAGCTATTAAGCATTTTAGGAAATGTTTCCCTTCTTCTTGATCTATGTCATACTATAGAAGTTAAGGTAAGACTTTCCTCTAACGAATGTTCTTTGCTATGCTATATCATGCCTATCCTAAGAGGAAGAAGATCTCATAGACTCGAAGAATAATCAGCTCATAAAGGGTTCCAGGATACTACTGCCATGTTTGCTCAAGCCTTTACTAATCAAATCAACCAAGGGGCCCAAGCCCCTTATGCTCCTACTCCAACATCCAGGGTAAGGGTTTCATGAGGATGAACCCATGGAGTTTCATGGGTCTAAAGTGGATCAGGACCCTCAAGAATTTATTGATGAGGTGTACAAAATATTGTCCATTATGGGTGTTAGTTCGGAGGCAAAAGCGGAGTTGGCGGTCTACCAAATTCAAGGGGGTTGCCCAAATATGGTTTACTCAAAGGAAAGAGGAGAAGGGGAACAATAATGTGATCTTTTGGGAGGAGTTTAAGGTAGCATTCCTCAACTGGTTCTTCCCTCTTAAGATAAGGGATGTCAAAATGATAGACTTCATGAATTTGAAGCAAGGGTCCATGAGTGTGAGGGAGTATGCCCTCAAGTTCAACCAACTCTCAAAATATGTTCCACAATTAGTGACCGAGCCAAGGTCTAGGATGTATAAGTTTGTGATGGGTATACTAATTTGGTAGACAAGGAGTGCCGTGCCACCATATTGATTGGTGATATGGACTTGTCCCACCTCATGACTTATGCCAAACAATTAGAGGGGGAAAAGTTGAGAAAGAGGAGAATGAGTGAGGCCAAGAGGGGACATTTTGAAGGTAGGTCCAAATTTCCAAAGGTGGTCGATTTCATCAAGGCCAAGGTTCTTCCAATGATCCTAATAGAGAGTTTGCTAATGACAACTCAAGGGTCTAAGGTGGTGGTGGTGTGGTTCCTAATACTATGTGGCCAAAATGTGGTTGACGTCACTATGGCCCATGTTTGAAGGATACTAATGCTTATTATGGGTATGGTGAAGTGAGTCATAAGATGGTTGATTGTCCACATGCACAACATAAGTATAAGGATGGCCATCCTCAAGGCCAAGGTGTAAATATGGTTACTATGGGAGGAGGCGGTCAACAAGGTGGTGCCCCAAGGAACAATCGATTCTATGCTCTTCAAGGGACACAAGTGGTTGATGAGGTGCCCGATGTTGTCACTAGTATATTAATAGTCTTTGGTTTTGATGTGTATGCATTGATAGACCTAGGTGCTACCTTTTCTTTTATTACTCTTTTTGTTGCCAAGAAGTTTCATGTTGAACCTGAATTATTGTGTGAGCCTTATGAAGTGTCTACTCTCATTGGTGCATCCATTGTTACTAGAAGGGTCTATAGAAATTGTCTTGTTTTCATTTTGCAAAAAATATTGCAATGTGATTTTGTTGAGTTGGATATGGTGGACTTTGATGTCATTCTTGGGATGGATTGGTTGCATGCATATTATGACTCTATTGGTTGGAGAACCTATAAGGTCTAATTCCAATTCCCTAATGAGCCTATCCTTGAGTGGGAGAGTCATGATCTGGTAGTCAAGGGTAGGTTTATTTCTTGCATTAAAGCCCAAAAATTGATTTCTAAGGTGTGTCTCTATCATCTTGTGAGGGTTAGGGATGTTGAGTCCAAAGTCCTTCCTATGGAGTCAGTTCCGATGGTAAATGAGTTCCTTGATATCATACCTAATGAGATCCTTGGTGTTCCTCCAGAACGGGAAATAGATTTTGGAATAGATCTCCTTCCTGATACTCAACCCATATCTATTGCCCCTTATCATTTGGCCCCGACGGAGTTGAATAAGTTAAAAGAATAATTGAGAGATTTGTTGGAGAAGGGTTTTATTAGGTCTAGTCAATCACCTTGGGGTGCATCGGTGTATTTTGTGAAACGAGAATGGTTCTCTTAGGATATGTATTCATTGCCATCAACTTAATAGAGTCACCATGAAGAATAAGTACCCTCTACCAAGGATTGATGATCTTTTTGACCAACCTCAAAGGGCTAGTCACTTCTCTAACATTGATCTTTGATTCGGGTATGATCTTCGGTCCGGGTATCACCAAGTGAAAGTGATGGAGTGTGACAATCCCAAGATGGCCTTTCGGACTAGATATGGGCACTTTGAATTTATAGTTATGTATTTTGGATTGACCAATGAACCAGCTATCTTCTTGGATCTTATGAATAGGGTCATCAAACCCTACCTTGATTTGCTTGTGGTGGTATTTATTAAGGATATCTTGATCTATTCCTACAGTGAGGATGAGCATGTCGATCACTTGATGCTAGTGTTACGAATCTTGAGGGAGGAGAAGTTCTATGCCAAATATGAGAATGTGAATTTTGGTTGAAATAGGTTGCCTTTCTTGGTCTTGTGGTATCTGGTGATGGTATTAAGGTGCATCCTAAGAAGATAGAGGTAATTAGAAATTGGCCTTGAGATTTGACTCTATCGGATATTAGAAATTTCTTCTGCTTAGTAGGTTACTATCAGAGGTTTGTAAATGGGTTCTCTTCTATTGCTTCTTCCATGACTAAGTTGACCCAAATGAAGGCAAAATTTGTGTGGATCGATAAACCTGAAAAGAGTTTTCAAACTTTAAAAGATAAGCTTGGCTCTACTCCTATCTTGTCTATACCAGAAGGGTTGGAAGGTTTTGTTGTGTATTGTGATGCCTTATGAATTGGTTTGGGTTGTGTTTTGATGCAAAATGGTAAAGTGATAGCTTATGCCTCTAGACAACTTATGGTGTATGAAAAGAATTATCCTACCCATGATCTTGAATTGGTCTCTATGGTACTTGCTTTGAAGATTTGGCATCATTACTTGTATGGGGTGCATCTTGATATATTCACTGATCATAAGAGTCTCCAATATGTATTTACTCAAAAGGATCTCAACTTGAAACAATGAAGGTGGTTAGAGCTTCTTAAGGATTATGATATGAGTATGCATTATTAACCCGGTAAGGCTAATGTTGTGGTGATGCTTTGAGTAGGTATCTATGGGTAGCCTAGCATATGTTAATAATGTGGGCAAAAAGGTCTCTAGAGAGGTTCATCATTTCGCTAGATTGGGATTTAGGTTGGAAGAAGTTGATAATGGTGGAGTAGTGGTGGTTGATGGCTTTAAATCATTAGTGATTGAGTAGGTGAAGGCAAAGCAAGATCTTGACCCCGCCTTGTTAGAATTAAAGGCCTTGGTAATGGATAGTACGGTGAAGGTTTTCTCCCAAGGGGGAGATCATGACCTTAGGTATCAAGATAGGTTGTGTGTGCCTTGTGTTGATAACTTGAGGGAGAAGATTCTTGATGAGGCTCATAATTGTTCCTATTCTATTCACCCCAGTTCTACAAAGATGTATAGAGATTTGAGGGAAGTGTTTTGGTGAAATGACATGAAGAGGGATAATGCTAAGTATATATTCAATTTCCATAACTGCCAATAAGTCAGAGCCGAACATCAAAGGCTGGGTGGGATAGACCAATATATAGATTTTCATACTTGTAAGTGGGAAGAAATTAACATAGAGTTTGTGGTTGCATTTCCTAAGACTAGAAGGCATTTTGACTCTATTTGGATTGTGGTTGATAGAATGACAAAGTTGGATCATTTCCTACCAGTTAAGACTACTTATGATGCCGAAGATTATGCCAAATCGTGGTGATCAATTCACTTGTCACTTTCGGAGATCCTTCCGAAGAGGTCTTGGTAGCAAGGTTAATCTTAGTACGATCTTTCACCCTCAAACAGATGGACAAGCTGAAAGAACTATCCAAACTCTTGAGGATATTCTTAGAGCTAGTATTTTAGAGTTTAAGTGTAGTTGGGTTGACCATATTCCACTCATTGAGTTCTCTAACAACAATAGGTATCATTCTAGCATTGGTATTACTCCTTCTGAGGCTCTCTATGTTAGGTGTTATAGGTCCCTAGTTGGATGGTTTGAGGTAGGGGAATTGGCTTTGTTAGTTCTAGATTTGGTTATAAAGGCCATGGAGAAGGTGAGGATTATAAGGGAAACGTTGAAAACAGCCCAAAGTTGACAAAAGTCCTATGCTGATGTGAGAAGAAGGGATCTTGAATTAAGGTTGGTGATTGGGTCTATTTGAAGGTCTCACCCATGAAGGGTCTGTTCCATTTTAGTAAAAAAGGTTAATTGAGTGTAAGATTTATGGGTCCTTATAGAGTGTTGAGGAGGATTGCCAAGGTGGCTTATGAGTTGGAGTTGCCCAATGATATGAATATGGTTCATCCGGTCTTCCATGTGTTTATGTTGAGGAAGTGTGTAGGTGACAAAAGTGTTATTGTGCCTCTTAATATTGTGGGTGTTGTTGAAAACAATTTAACTTATGAAGAGGTTCTGATAGAAATTTTGAATATAGGTTGAGAAACAAGGATGTTGCTTCCGTCAAGGTCCTTTGGAGAAACCAACTAGTTAAAAGTGCCACGTGGGAAGCCGAGGCGGACATATGAAAGCGATATCCCCATATTTTCCATTGTACTCAATCCTAAGGTACTAATTCAAGTCCACTGTATGATCTCAAGTCTCATATATCAGCCCTTATGTCATTTGCATGCATTCATGTTTTGTGTTGATAAATTCATGGTGATTTTGACACTTGCGTTGAGATTTTTGAAAATGTGGTTTAGTGCATTATTGCATTCTTATTGGTCCTGATTTCTTCATGATTACACTTCTTTGACATTCAGAGATGAATGTTCCTAAGGGGGAGATACTGAAATGCCCCAAAAATTGCCCGAGAATGTCTCTTGAAAATGCCAATAATCATAATTTCCATATATATATATCTCAAAATTCATGCGTGGTATCGAATATCCAACTTCATATTCTTGTTCAGGGAAAAATATTGAGTTGGGAATGGGTATAACCAAAATTTTAGAAGACCCATAGCGTAAAATGAATTTAACAAAAATTTTATTTCCAAATAAGATGCGTATTTACTCTACGACGTGGAGCAATCGCGGGAATATATATGTAGCTGCTAGTTTTTGTATTTTGGTCCAAGACTTTGGTATCTTGGGTCTAAGCCTTCCTATGCATAAAAATACCTATACTTAGTCATTTTGTAACCTCATATCACTCAAGACATTCCCAAAACCCTTTCTAACACTTAGAAAAAATATTTCACTCAAATTTAAGCGTCCCAAATGCATTTCGGATTTCAAGAATTCCATCCAAGCTTGAAGTTCTCATTTCAATCTTAATCAAAGAAATCTCCAAAGTTGAGGTATGTGGGCTTCAACTATTGGGGTCTTTTAGCCACGACCCTAACCTTCCTTTTTATGTAAATTACATATTTTCATGTTGATTTATCTATGATACTTCTTATGATGAATTTGGCTATAAACTCTATTGGGGTTTTATGAAATGCTGTTCAACTATACATGTTTCTGGCTATGAATATTAGACCTATGATAAGTTTTGATTAGTGGTTTCAATGTATCTTGCATGATGGTATTACCAAGCATTGGTGGGTTGATTTATTTCAGGTTTTCTCAGATGATTCCACTCTTGAATTGCAGGATTTGGTACTAGCATTATACACCTGCCAAGTGTTTGATAAAATATTCGATTAAGGGTTCTTAAGTTATGGAAGGTCTATTGTATGGCTTATGAGTTAAATGACTTTATGATGATGAAAGAAATGTATGTATGTGTTGATTTCATGAAAGGTATCTATATATGTTTCAAGTTTATCACACCACTATGATCGAGGGTGCTATGTCCATCTATCAGTTAAGGTGTATATACATAGACCACTATGATGGAGGGTGCTATGTCCATCTACCAGCTAAGGGGCATATAACTTGACCACTATAATTGGGGGTTGTATGCCCATCTACCATGTTGAGGGGTATATACCTTGACTACTATGATACGGGGTGGTATGCCCATCTACCAATTGAGGGGTAGATACCTCAATCTCCTTCCAAAGGGGTGGTAGGCCTTGGATTCCAAGTACTAGTTGCTTGGTCTATGATGATGGTCTTTTCCTACACATGTACTATGTTTCCATATAAGCATGCTTTACTTCAAGCATTGATCATGTATGCCATATTGCTAATATATTATCTTTTGCTTATGATTATATATTTTGATTATGTTGGGTATCTCTTACTGCATTGTATCCTACATATTTAGTATATTCAAATGTAGTAACACATACTCTATATCTACATAACGTTACCATATAGAAACTAGAGCCCCTCATGATCATTTTTCTCGTGGCTAGTTGTGATATCTTAAAGAATAACTATTGGTGAGTCCTCAAGATCAGGGACACTAGCTTTTCTCCTTTGCTTGTGCTAACTCTTATGTTCAACTTTGATACTCAAAAGGGTAAGCCCAAAAAGTTATCTTGGCCCCTACCCAATCTATACAAGAGGTGTTGTTGGAAATATTCTGTAATTATGCTTGACATTTGACTCTTTTTATGGTTGCTGCGACAAAAGACTTCCCTTAGTCCCTTTATCCTTGTTTATACAATCTTATTGTTGTTTATAATATTTACGCTACCAAGGATGTGTAAATTATATGGTAAGAAGCTTGTTTGGGGGTCTCTTTGGGTTCCTATTCACTGTGTCATATCTAGACCCTAGTGTTGGGTAGTGATAGAATACTTGAATGAAAATGCTTGCTTGTTTGAATTGATTATCTTTATGGGCTATTAGGGAAGTCGAAGTAGACCTTAAAAACTCCTTTGAGTGAAGTTAACTTGCCCAATGATAGATTTAGTGATGTCATTCTTAGGGGTAAGCCATCACTTGATTAAGTTTATAGCCATGGAGACTATGTGATAGTGATACTATATAGATGAGCATACCTTTGTGTTCGATTTTTGGTTAGTGTGTGACTCTCATCTATGTTGTTGGTGTAAAATTGTTGAGTTTGAAGTGAATGGATGAATCACCATGCCAATCACCTTTGGCAATGATCTTTTGACCGCCTAATTGAACTTGGCGATATATCTAATTTTTATATGCATCCCTTATTTGAATGATCTTCATGTTTGTATGCTGCAACTTTCAGTATTGGAATTTTCCATTGCCATAGCAATTCAACTTATCATCGACTGTGTATGAGCATTATCGAAAGTAGCAACAACCTAAAGTCTGAAAATTGTGCAAAATGGTGATGGTCTATTTGATCGCCGAATCAATTTGGCAATGTTCTGTGGTCAAAAAGACCTATCCACCTTGAGTGTTTTGCATCTAATTGTTTTGCAAGTGGTACTCACACAATGCTTAGAGCTTATTGTGCAAATATAGGCGAACCTAAGGAGCCTGTCATTCTAGGTGGATCCAGAGCAGCCAGGGGAGTAATTATAGCTCCTGAAAGAGCAAAACAAAAATCTCAGAGATGTAGTAGAGAGGTGCAAGGAAAAGGTAAGAGAAAGGTAGCTGAGCACTGAGAGGCCAACAGTGATTAGAAAGGGCCCCTCGATGTAACTTGGACTACTACAGAAGGTTAGGAAGAGGGATCAAAGACTTATAAGAGGCCAAGTTGAAGCCAAATTCAAAACTAGATCAAAGTGAGGTCAGGACTAAAGCCATTCATGATCCTCTTATTCAAATATCTTAGAGGATCCAAGAGATAATAGCCACACCTCACTTCAACATACTTAGGGTGGAGAACAATCCTAGAAGAGAAGTAGTTATCAACTTATGTGTGATTGACAGATACCCGAAGGTTTGGGGAACACTTAAGTTTCAAAACTTCCAAATATTCACCAAAACTTGGGACCCATATGTGCCTACCATGATCCATAAATTCTATGAGGCATATGCCAAGGCCATTCCAAAGAATAAAAGTACGTTAAAGTCAGTGCTGTAACCTCTTGATGCTACGACGTTTAGGGGTATGCAAGTCCCATGCAGTCAAACTGATAATAATAAAGTTCTAGTATGCGTAAACTGAGACAAAAATGACATGGAAGAGATGATGAAGATCCAAACATTTGAAGATATAAAAGCTTGGTTGAATCCTATGATTGGGATTCCTGCTCCTTCGTGGTTAGAAGAGGGAGTTATTATTGCATAGAAGAAAATGAACATCTTGGTGATAATTTAATTTGGATTTATTCAAAGAAACTTTATGCAATCATAGAATGAATTAATCTTCAACATGACAAGTCGGTATTAGTTGGGAGTATTATGGATCCCTGACGACTAAACCTTGGTGCAATCATCATCCTAGAAATTCTCACAAGAGAGAAGCAAGTTCAGAACTCATTGTCATTTCGAAGCATCATTACTACTCTGTGTAAAAGATCCAGAGTCCCTAGGATCAGAAAGATCGATATGGAGGTAACTCCAATAGCATCCATTGATATTAGATGGATTGACGCTGAATTCCAACGAGACGAATAGGACTGCACAAGGAAGAAGCCAACTGATAATATATCGATGGTTGATGTTAAGGCCCTCGAGTCTAGTGCTAAAAAGCTAGAAATCAAGGCAGGTATAACCTCTCCTTCCCCTAATTTACATTGATCTCCTGCCCCTAGTCCCTCTATTTAGACAGAGCCAGAGGTACAGGGTTTAGATGACTAACCCCACCCACTAAGGCCACTAGTTTTACCTTTGTCCAATCGATCTTCATCCCACTAGGGTTGAGTTAGTTGAGGTGGCCATAGCCAATGCTTTGAAGCCATATGTTAAGATCGTAGCCAAGTAGGGGTAATTAATGGAGGCATACAAAGTGAGGATGGATAGATTAGAGACGATGATTGATGACCATGAGAAGGAGTTAGACAACTTGAAGGATAGGGTAGTAGCTGTATAGAATGCATGTTGTGGCAGTGCAGACACATGGACTTTAAAAGCTGATTTCGATTTGTTGAAAAAAGGAGGCAGTAGCCCTTTGGTCCATAGACTTGAGCACTTTCTTTAACAAGTTAGCAAATCCACTCAAAGTGGATATAATTGTGGTCCTCGATGATGCGTTGAACATGAATGTTCTAGGTGATAGCGGTGAAGAAACCCAAGAGGTAAGGACCCTAGAGACTATTGAAGAAATAGTAGGAGATGAGCCTAGCCAAGAGGACATCAAGAGCTAGCATGAATGGAGAGTAAAATTATAGACACTGTGGAAGCAGTATTCACTACAACAAAAAAGACTTTTAACGACCTTTTCTCAACGAAAGGAAGTGAATTCGGTCATTATAAATACACTTATAGTGACCAAATTTTTTTTGATTGTTATAAATATACATATAGCAAAAAAAAAATTTTTTCGGTCATTATAAATATACTTATAGTGACCAATATTTTTTCCGGTCGTTATATATATATTCATAGCGATCAACTTTTTTTCAGTCGTTATAAATACACTTATAGTGACCAATTTTTTCTGTTGTTAAAGATAAATTTTAATCCAATATTAATGAGGGCATAAGTTTGATCATTAAAAACATAGCATCTCGTCGTTAAAACATATTAATTAGTGTAAAAATATATTTTAATTAATATGAGTGCAAATATTTAGACCAAATCAAGTTATAAGTATAGCAAGTAGCATGGTAGTAATCATTTCACCATTTTGATAAGAATCTTCCATCTTTTATAATTTTGGTTATTTCATAATAACAAAGTTTAATCAAGGAAAAAATATTAATGTATTATCTTCTTATAACTCTATCCATCATTCTTATTATAGTCAATCATATCAAATTTTAAAATATTGTAATAGCATTTAGTTATAATCTTTTTGGCCTAATTGTTTTTAACTTAAATATTTTCTTGATACAGTTTCTATAAATGTTTTTATTTTGAGAGACAATATATTCATCTTTATTTTACCTTTTTAAAGATGTAAGATGAAGTAGGTCAAAACAAAAAATTATAACGAAACAAAAAATTAAAAGTACAACTAATAGTATTAAATAATAATTTTGAGCTTATGAGATAAATGTAAGGTGGAAAAGTTATATCAATTTCCTAGTGAGTAATTTTCTCAAGAGGATAGATGTTTCTCCACTTGCAAATTACACCCATCAATAGACTTAAGAATCCATATTCAGTAATAATATTTTTTAATAAAAAATTTATATTGTGTCGACTTTGTTTTTATTATTGGTTGTGAAACTAATAGGTTTATATGGACAAAAATCATTTGTTTGAGTTAGAAAAGTATATAGTAAAATTTTACAAAAAGACTATTTAAAAAGTTTTACATGACATATAATCAACTACTAAATTAATTATGAGATCGCGGATTTAAATTTAAGATGATATAATTAATTTATATCTCATAATATGTTAATAATATTGAATTATTTATATTAGATTAATACTATTTGTATAAAAAGTGAAACCAAATGAATTTGGAGTGTTTTATCCATGAATCTATGTGCAAAAAGTCAATAACTTAAGGTGCAAAACACAAAACAAATTACTTTATGTCTAGAACTAGAAAGCTAAACTTTCTTTTTATTTGATTCTGACAATAGAAACAAAGTTTATATTTCATTGTAGTTAATCTTTGATTTTACAAAAAAGAAAAAAGAAGCTAATAGTTATAGGAGTGTTATTAATAACCTTACATGAAGTTTTTATACTTGTCTTTTGACAGATCATGCAGTTTGAAGAACTCATCCTCAGAGAAAGTGTAAAGAAATATAAGCAATAAAAAATTTTGAAGCACAGAAAGAATTCATTTCATATTTAAGAAAAGATGTTCAAGTTTTTCTTTCACTACGATTTAAAAAAATAATATCATATAATTTGTATGTCTATATTTTTGTAATGTTACGCAATATCATTCTTTATAGTTGCTACGAAATTTAATATGAATATAATCAATTCATATGTTTTCATATTATTTGTATGTGTGTGTAGATGCACTTTTACTGATCTAAGTTGTGGTCATAATTAAGGTTTTAATAACTAGAACTGAATGGAGTCTTGGAGTAATTGGTAAAGTCATTGTCATGTGACCAAAAGGTCACGGGTTAAAATATTGGCAACATCATTTGGTAAAAATAAAGATAAGGCAACACACAATAGATCCTTGTTGTTGGGCCATTCCTCGGAAGTGCACTTGACTTGCCTATTTTTTTATTAACTATTATATCAATTGGCAAAGAAAAAAATTTGTTGTTTTAAAGAGGTATATCGAGCCAATTTTTGTTACAACTGGATTTAATTCAATTGCTAAACTTTTAACGATGGAGCTTTTAATGACCGATGATGACTAGATTTTTACCAGTCGTTATTGACTAATAACGATCAGATTTATACCTTTAGCGATGAAATTTTCCCTCTTAAAGACCTATTTTCTTATAGTGATCTCATTCTGGATGAG
>JAOTQJ010198830.1:0-20316 GCA_025642045.1 Solanum sejunctum | reverse complement strand
TCCACAGATGCATGGTTTCATTTGAGTTGTTACTTTATATATATAGTATATCCTGCCTTACATACTTAGTACATTATCCCGTATTGACGTCCCTTACAGGGGACTTGCATTTCATGTTGTAAGTACAGGTGCTAGTAGATCTACCCAATAGGAGTAAAGCATATTCAACTACTGTCATCAAGCTCCAGGTTTCTTCGGAGCTTTGTACATGTCCGAGCTAACATGTTTTTATTGCATAGTTTGTTGAGGCAGGGCCTATCCCAACCCTTGTTAGATGTTTTTCTTTATTTTGAAGCTTTGTAGACTATGTAAAGCACAGTGAAGTCATATCCTGCACTTTAGACAGCGTGGCCCCAACGGCCTAGTAATATGTATTTCCTTCTGGCTTGTTATCACTGTTTATCTGTTTAAAGACATGTCAAACGTGGAAACCCCTTATAATATGTAAAAAATGCAAATAGTTACAGGTTGGTTCTCCCGAGCCTTATCGGTAATGGGTGCCTGTCCGCCCTACGGGACTTTAGGTCTTGACATTGATGTTGTAATGAATATGGATTGGTTACCTTCTTGCTATGTCACCGTGGATTGCCGAACTAAGAGAGTGTACTTCTAATTTCCAAATAGGGTAGTGCTTGAATGGGAAGGCAATGTTGGGGCACCAAAGGGGAAGTTTTTCTCTTATTTTAAGGCCAGAAAGATAATATCCAGGCTGTATATATGTCATTTAGTTATAGTGAGGGATATGGAGGCCGAATCGCCAACTCTTCAATCAGTTCCAATAGTGAATGACTTCATTGATGTGTTCCCTGAAGAACTCCCAAGCTTACCTCCTGAACGAGAAATAGACTTTTGTATTGACTTACTTCCAGGAACTCAATCTATTTCCATTCCTCCGTATAGAATAGCCCCAGCAGAATTGCATGAATTAAAAGAGCAGTTAAAAGACTTATTTGAGAAAGGTTTTATAAGACCTAGTGTGTTCCCTTGGGGTGCACCAGAGTTATTTGTATGCAAAATAGATGGCACCTTGAGAATGTGTATCAACTATTGACAATTGAATAGGGTGACAATTAAGAATAAATGCCCCCTCTCTAGGATTGGCGACTTATTTGATCAGTTACAAGGTGTAAAGTGCTTTTCAAAATTTGATTTGAGATCAGGTTATCGCCAAGTGAGGGTGAAGGAGAAAGATATATCCAAGACAGATTTCAGAACATGCTATGGTCACTTTGAATTTTTTGTTATGTAATTTGGGCTGATGAAAGCACCAACAGTGTTTATGGATCTGATGAACTGGGTATTTAAACCATTCTTGGATGTCTTAGAGATAGTATTGATAAATGACGTTTTGATATATTCAAGATCAGAAGAGGACCATGTAAATCACTTATAACAGGTGTTACAAGTTCTTCGTGATCGACAGTTGTATGCCAAGTTTTCTAAATGTGAATTTTGGCTGAAATCAATGCCATTTTTGGGTCATATTGTGTCTGATTAGGGAATAAGGGTTGGTTCACAAAACACTGAGGTTGTGAAAGATTGGTCTAGACCAACAATATCCACGGACGTTTGGTAGGTTATTACAGGAGGTTTGTTGAAGATTTTTCTTCTATTTTTGCACCTCTAACAAAGTTGACACATAAGGCAACCAAGTTCCAATGGAATTATGTATGTAAAAGGAGATTCGAGGAGCTAAAACATAAGCCAACTTTTGCACCTGTGCTAGTACATCCAGAAGGTACCGAGGGATATGTAGTGTATTATGATGTTTCAGGAGTTGGCTTAGGGTGTGCACTAACACAACATGGTAGGGTAATTGCTTATACATCTAGACAACTATGACCACATGAGAAAAACTACCCAACTCATGATCTTGAGCTAGCAGTAGTAGTATTTGCTTTGAAAATATGGTGCCATATTTGTATAGGATTCACGTTGACATATATACTGATCATAAGATTCTACAATACATCTTTAAGTAGAAAGACCTAAACTTACGATAGCGGAGATGGCTCGAGCTAATAAAGGATTACAATATTGGATACTATACCATCTAAGGAAGGCTAATGTGGTAGCTCATGCTCTGAGTTGTAAGGCAATCATAAATACTAGTGATCAAGCTATGGTAAGTCAAGGAGTGGCTAAGGATCTACGTCAACTAGCCAATTTAGGAGTGTGCCTTCAGGAAACTCTAAAGGAATGGGTTATTGTGCATAATACTACGAAGTCTTCATTGGTATTGGAGGTGAAAGAAAAATAGTTTGAGGATCCTATTTTACGATTGCTTAAGGAAAAAGTGAGTTAGTGTATGATAAAGGGCTTTGACCTTGTACAAAATGGAGTACTATACTGCTAGAATAGATTATGTATGCCTGATTTCAATAGATTAAAAGGATAATGGATGAAGCCCATCATTCCCAATATTCCATCCATCCAGGATCAACTAAGATATACTATGACCTCAAGGGATGTTTTGGTGTGGAGGCATGAAAAAAGACCTTGCAGAATTTGTGGCTCAATGTCCAAATTGCCAACGGGTGAAAGTAGAATACCAAAAGCCTGGAGGTTATATGCAGTGTATAGAAATTCCAACATGGAAGTGGGATATGATCAATATGGATTTTGTTACAAGTTTGCCTCACTTATTTTAGAAGTTTTACTCCATATGGGAAATAGTTGATAGACTCACACAGTTAGCACATTTTTTGTCAGTCAGGAGTAATTATACAGCTGAAGAATATACCAAGCTATATGTCAAAGAGATGGTCAGGCTACACGGAGTCCCAATCTCCATTATATCTGATCGAGGAGCTCAATTCACTACAAAGTTTTGGAAGTCCTTCCAAAGGAGTTTAGGGACACAAGTGAATTTGAGTAGAGAATTCCACCCCCAAACAGATAGTCAAGCAGAATGCACCATTCATACACTTGAAGATATGTCGCGAGCTTGTGCATTGGACTTTAAGGATAGTTGGGTAGACCATTTTCCACTTATTGAGTTTGACTATAACAATAGCTACCATGTGAGTATCAAGATGGCACCTTATGAAGCTTTATATGTGAGGAAATATAGGTCTCCAATTGGATGGTTTGAATTGTGTGAAACCACCGTACTTGGGCCAAATCTTGTACAAGCAGCCATGGAAAAAGTTAAGGCAATATAGGAGCGGCTATAAGCAGCACAAAGTCGTCACAAATCATATGCAGATGCTAGAAGGAGAGGACTAGAATTCTCAGCAGCAGATTGGGTATATTTAAAGGTGTCCCCAATGAAAGGGGTTATGAGATTTTGTAAGAAAGGAAAACTGACCCCATGTTACATAGGACCATATCAAATTATTAAAAGGTTTGGTCGGGTTGCATACGAACTAGATCTACCCCAAGAGCTTTCAATAGTTCATCTAGTTTTTCATGTCTTAGTGCTTAGAAAATACATAGGTGACCCATGTCGTATCACTCGTATTGAGTATGTGCTAATTACAAGAGATCTCACGTATGAAGAGGTATCTAGTGCTATTCTAGATCGTCAAGTTAAGAAGCTAAGGAATAAAGAAATAGCTTCAGTAATAGTACTTTCGACAAACCAGCAAGCAAAACAAAAAAAAGGGAAGCAAAGGACATGATAAAATCAGAATACGCTTACTTATTTGAAGCTAAAGAGGAAATCCAAGATGCAGAATTGGGAGACCAATAGGAACGTGTGATTGAATACTTAATGTATTGTCAAAAGTTTGTGTAAGTAAAGGTTTAAACTTGCTTAAGCTATCCAATTATGCTAACATTCGAGGATGAATGTTCCTAAGGTGGATGATGTAATACCTCACACTTTACAATACTAGTATAATGCAACTGAAACATGATATGGATTGGTCAAATTAGAGCCCATTCTTAAAAGTGCTTGAATTTTATGTTATAGGGGGATATGCGCCTCTAACACTTAAGAGGGTCAACTGTATACATATTTTATGTCAAATTGAGGAGATCAAGGCCTTAAATGAAGTAAAGGAATTAAAGTGCTTGTAGGTCTTAAGAAGCTAGCAGGTGAGTCACCTACTTGCTTAGCTTAAATTTGCGAGCTAAATGGAGACGAGGCTCGACGTCGAATTTGTCCAAGTCCGAGTATGAATGAAGTCCGTGTTAAGGTTGTAAATTAAGACCATGTTTAGCATCATAAATGGACTTTATTTTCAACCTAATTACAATATAAAAATAACCCAAGTACAACATAACACAAAACTATTTGGACCCAAACCAAGTGAAAAGAATTTTCGTAAATGGGCACTAAAGCCCATCAACTTTGAGATCCATCTAGGCCCAAGTGTAAGATCCAATCTGCTGCATAACCAGCTTAATTATATGTGGTATTAGGTTGTCAAAAGTTCAAAATAATGTCGGCCGAATTGGTCCTTTAAAAATGGGTTACAAGCATCAAATTTCATTTCACTCTTAGACTTGGAAAATTTTATCTTTCACAACTTTCGCTCTACACTTTCTTAACCTAGCAAAGCAGCCACAAGGGAACTTCTAGGATTATTGGAGAATCTCTACACCTTGAAGGTAGTAGTAAGTAAGTTGACATATGTGTTTAGTATGGTTTTCTTATAAAAAAATAAGAAGTATATGTTAGTATGTTGTGCTGGAAAATTTGGACAACATGTGTTTAGAAAGATGCTACACAGTTGTCTTTTGTTTTAGTGACTTCTCTATGGTTTGTGGATTTTATTATGAAGATAAGTTGATGTTTTGAACATGGTTTAAGTTATACATGTTACCCTAAGGTTGCTACCCTGATTTTTGGTTTCATTTAACAAACGAATGTTATTGTACTATCTTAAGTTTAATGTTGATTGGATCTTGTCGGCTGTTAGATAGAAGGCTATTGGATCACATCCTTCATAATTTCTTGGGTGCTTTTCTAAGAATTTTTTAGTACTGTTTGTATGTATAAATGTTGTTGGAACAGTTTGGTTACAGTTGGAATAGGTTTCGAATTATCGACGTTGAAATGTAGCAAAGGGAGGTAACGTTATGCTGTCCATTTGTAGGTTGTGTAAAATTATTATGTGTTGTGCTTTTTGGGTTGTTGTAATACTATTGTGGCACAAAAATAGTCTTCACATGATGCGTACATGCGAATGTGTATTAGAAAATACGATTAGGGGTGGAAAGGTTGAAAGAATACGCTTGAGTTTATAAGTACCTGCCAAGATGTATCTATTGTCTGCTAATGCTAGTTTTATTACCTAATATATTATAGATAAATATTTGGAAGCAGGGAAGGTTATCCCAAGGTAGTAATGAAGTCATATAACGAGGTATGTAAGGCTACTTGATTTCATATTACTTGGTATGAAATCTAGATTCATCCTTGGCACATAAAGGCATTTGCCAACTCTGACATAACTATTAACCGCGTCTCCACTCTTTGACGTGTTCATATGCTTCCATAAATAGTCACCCTCAAAATTGCATACATACTTGGATACCAAGATACATGTGTTCTTGTTACTAAATAAAATTCACAAGTTGTTCCATTTCATAACGTATTTCATTATTTGTGTAACATACTCTTTTTATTGTCGTATTGCCTTGCATGATTAGCTACATGTCACATGCTACATATTCAGTCCTATAGTTCTAAATTATGACCACCAAAAGAACTATCTCAAAGGTAATTGAAAGGAAAAAGTATATTGTTTATTGATGGGTAGTAGCCTGAGTGGTAGAAGAATAACCTAGCCAGGGACGATCCTATCAAGGTGGTATCCCAAGGGGTTAAGAAAGAAACTAGCTAAGGATGATCCTAATAGAGTCTTACCACTGAGCAACTAGTTATTTGTATTACATGTTGTACACAGATTATACAGTAAAGGTAAAGTAATATAAAGAACATAAAGTCCATGATCCCAAAGTATAACCAATAGTGGTCTCTAATGTTACACCAGTGCATGGTTTCATCTGAGTTGCTACTTCATGTACAATATGTCCTGCCTTATATATTCAGTACATTATCCCGTACTGATGTCTCTTGCAAGGGACCTTCATATCATGCTAAAGGCATAGGTGCTAGTAGATCTCCCCAGTAGGAGTATAGGACATCCAACTGTTGTTACCAAGCTCCAGGTTACTTGGAAGCTTTATGTCTAGAGCTTATATTTTTGTATTGTATAGTTAGTCAAGGCGGGGCCTATCTCGACCCTTATAAAATGCTTTACCTTATTTAGAGGCTTTGTAGACTATGTACTCGTACTTTAAACACCATGGCCCCAACAACCTAGTCATATGCATTTCCTTTTTGCTTGTTATCACTATTTATTTACTTAAGGCATGTCAAACGTAGAAATCCCTCATAATATATATAAAAAGCGCATAGATATAGGTTGGTTCTCCCGAGCCTTACCGACAATAGGTGTGAGTCAGCCTTAATGAGACCTTGGGGCATAATATTAGTCACATTTTCACTCGTCAAACTCAAGTCCCAAACTCTCATCGCAAGCTAAGGTTCTTCTTCAAACTTCAAGTCTCCATCTCCAACCTTCCCCACGTTCACCTTCTAGCTAAGGTATGTGGGTTTCTTTCATTGGTTCCTTTCAACCATGATACCTAAGTCTCCTTTTACATAAAAGGCACGTCAGAAAGTTGATTTATAAATGGGTCTTGATTATTATGTAATTTGCTGCACTCTATGTTAAAGCTATGTATAGTTATGACTATTTTGCTATGTTTGGAGCTCTAAATCTTGGATCTAATATTACATTTGTTGAGGGGTTTTGATGTGAATATCTTAGAGGTGTTGCAAGGTATTGATTGATGGTTTTATAATAGATTTTCTCACATGATTTCATCTCTAAATTGCATGTTCTTTAAGCCCTATTACACAACCTTAAGGTGTTTCATAAAATGTCTCGCTAGTTTTTTTTTAAGGAAATAAAGGTCCAAAGCATAAGATATGATATGATTATATTATTATGATGAAATGGCATTATGGATATAATCATTCCTATATTAAGTCTTGTAATAGAGCATACGATAAATCCTATATAAAGTGTTGCATTAGACAATACCCAATCCGGGGAGACAAGAGCCCCGGTAACCATGTTAGGTGTTTTACTCATCAACTATATGAGAGGTTTATACTTCATCACCATGTTGGTAAGGTGTGATTACTATCACCCATGTGAGGGGCTTATACCACACAACCACCAAGGGGTTTATACCTTGAACAACTACCTTAGTCTCTTCTTCACATGTGATATGCTATATGAGCTTGAATTACTTAAGCATTGAACATAGATGCTAGATTGTTATATTATGTCTATTGCTTAATATTGTGCATTTTGTTATGATGCCTACATATCATTGCATTGCATCCTCTATACTTAGTACATTTAGATATACTAAAAAATACTTTATGCCTACATGATGTCACCATGTAGGAACAGGTGACCAAGTTGATCATCCTCCTCCATGTGGCTAGTTTGGTGTTATTTAAGCTAGTTGGTGGTCCTCCACTTTGAGGACCTAGACTATGCTCTTTTAATATGTATTGAGACTCTCTTTCATGTTCTATTTGACTATGAGGGTGAGCTCGATTACTTTTTCTTGGCCCCCCTCTATGCTATGTAATAGAGGTGATGGTTGGATATGTTAAGTATCTATGATATAAGTTTAACTATTGTGTTTTGACCATGATATTGTACACGCTTTTCCCTTAGCCCTGCTTTCCCCATTCTTTATTCTTGAATGCTTGATTTATTGCTTCCATGACAAATGATGTATAATGATTCTTTATGAGGCTTTCTTGGGGTCACTTATGGTTCCCTTTGAATCATGTCATGTCTAGGCTTGGGTCATGACAAACTTGATATCAGAGCACTAGGTTGATAGATCCTTGGAGTACATCACATTGCATCAAGTAGAATCCTATTCATGGTTGTGAAGCGTGCCATGTCTATGAATAAGGGTCTATTGCACATTTTAGGAAATATTTCACTTTTTCATGTTCTATGTCATGCTATAGAGTTATGGAGAGTTTTTCCCCTTACGATTCTTCTTTGCTATGCTAGATCATGCCAAACAGTAGGGGAAGCCGGGCCCAAACTCCCGAGGAGCACCCTACCAATGGTGAGCTCTAGGATACCATTACTATGCTTGCCTAAGTGGTGGCCAACCAATTCTAACAATGGGCCCAAGCCCCTCATGCTGCTACCCCAAAAGCTAGGGTAAGAGACTTCAGAAGGATGAATCCTCCTTTTTTTAATGGGTCAAAGGTGGATGAAGATACACAAGAGTTCATTGATGAGGTCTACAAAATCTTGAATATCATGGGCATTAGACTGAATAAAATGGCAGAGTTGTTGACATACTAATTCAAATGTATAACCCAAATTTGGTATGAGCAATGGAAGGTTGAGAAGGGGGTTGGTAATTTGGTGCTTTAGGAGGAGTTCAAATTGGCCTTCGTTAATCGATTTTTCCCTCTTGAGCTTAGGGAGGCAAGGTTGGTTGAGTTTATGATCTTGAAATGAGGAGCTATGAATGTGAGCGATTATGCCCTCAAGTTTAATCAACTTTTGAAGTATGCTCCTCATGTGGTAGCCGATCATAAATCTAGGATGAATAAATTCGTGATGTGGATCTCCGACTTAGTAACTGAAGAATGTCAGTCTACCACGCTAGTTAGTGACATGGAGTTATCTCGATTGATGACCTACGCTGAACAAATAAAGGATGAGAAATTGAAGACGAGAGGGAGGCATAAGGCCAAGAGGGCCTGTTTTGAGGGTAAATTCTAAAAGGGTGCTAAATTTGGTCAAGGCCAAGGGCTTCCTCATGCTACTAATAGGAGGCTTGCCAATGACTTCCATAGGCCTCAAGGCATTAGTGGGATGGCTCCTATTGATATGTGTCCTACATATGGAAAGGGTCATAATAGCTAGTGTTCTAAGGGTTGTAATGCATGCTATGAATGTTGAGAGCTTGGTCACAAGAAGTTAGATTCTCTAAGAAGTCGTGGCAAGGTCTAGGGTGCTAATATGATCCCACTAGGAAGAGGTGGTCCTCAAGGAGGTTCCCCAAGCGCAATCGATTTTATGCTCTACATGTGAGGCAAGGAGTTGTTGAGGTCCCCAATATTGTTACTGGTATGTTGAAAATATTAGACTTTGATGTGTATGCTTTGATTGATCTAGGTGCTACTCTCTCATTTGTTAACGCTCTTGTTGCTAAAAAGTTTCATGTTACCCCCGAGTTGTTGCATGAGTCATATGAAGTGTCTACTCCAATTAGTGCCTCTATTGTTGCTAGGAAAGTTTATAGGAGTTGTTCTATTTTCATTTTGGATAAGTTATTGCCTTGTGATCTTGTTGAATTAGACATGGTAGATTTTGATGTCATAGTAGGGTTGGATTGGTTGCATGCCTACTATGCTTCTATTGATTGTAGAACCTATAGAGTCAAGTTCAAATTTCCTAATGAACCCATCCTTGAGTGGGAAAGTCAAGATGTGGTGGTCAAGGGTTGATTCATTTCACATATTTAAGCCCATAAGTTGATTTCTAGGGGGTGTTTGTATCATCTTATGAGGGTTAAAGATGCGGAGCCCAAACGTCCCTTCCGTTGAGTCGGTCCGCATTATAAATGAGTTTTTCATGTATTCCCAAATGAGCTTCCTTGTGTTCCTCCCGAGAGTGAGATAGATTTTGGCATATATATCATTCTTGACACTTAACCTATCTCCATTCCCCCTTACTGTATGGTCCCGACAGAGCTGAAGGAGTTAAAAGAGCAATTGAATGATTTTTTTGAAAAGGGATTTATTAGACCTAGTCAATCACCTTGGATTGCTCTAGTGTTGTTTGCAAAAAGAAGGATTGGTCACTTCAAATGTTCATTGATTATGGGCAACTCAATAGGGTCACTATAAAGAATAGATTTTATCTTCCAAGAATTAATTACTTGTTTGACCAATTTGAAGGGGCTACCTTCTTGTCTAAGATTGATCTTCGATCCGGGTACCATTAAGTGAGAGTGAGGGAGTGTGTTTTTCCCAAGATAGCCTTTTGGACTAGATATTGGCATTATGAGTTTGTTGTGATGTCATTTGGGTTGACTATGCGCTGGCCAACTTCGTGGACATAATGAATGGGTATTCAAACCTTACTTTGATTCCTTTGTTATGGTCTTCATTGATGTTATTATGATCTACTGATATAGTAGGGAGGAGCATACGAGTCATTTGAGGGTTGTGTTGCAAAGATTGAGAAAGGTGAGATTGTATGCTAAATATGATAAGTGTGAATTTTGGTTGAATGAGGTTGCATTTGTGGGTTATGTGGTGTCGAGGGATGTTATAAAACTGGATTCTAAGAAGACCAATGTGATTAGGAATTGGCCTAAACTATTGACCCCATCAGATATTTGAAGCTTCTTGTGTCTTGCGGGTTACTATAGAAGATTTGTGAATTGGTTCTCCTCCATTGCTTCCCCTATGACCAAATTGACCCAAAAGAAGGTTAAGTTTGAGTGGACCAATGAATATAGAGAAGCTTCCAAACATTGAAGGATAGGCTTGTGTTCGCTCCTATATTGTCACTACAGGATTAACTTGAGGGTTTTGTTGTGTATTGTGATGCATCTGAGTTGGTTTGGGTTGTGTGGTAATGTAAGATGGTAAGGTCATAGCTTATGCTTCTAGACAAATCAAGGTACATAAAAGGAATTGTCCTTCCCATGATCTATAGTTAGCCGCCATTGTGTTTGCATTAAAGATTTGGCATTAACATTTGTATGGGGTGCATGTAGATGTCTTCACCAATCATAAGAGCCTCCAATATGTCTTCACTCAAAAATATCTCAATTTGAGATAAAGAAGGTGGCCAGAACTTCTCAAAGATTATTACATGAGTGTGCATTATCATCCAGGCAAGGCAAATATGGTGGCAGATGTTTTGAGCCGAGTGTCCATCAGTAACCTAGCTCATATGGATGGTGGTGATAGGAAGATAGCTAGGGAGGTGCATAAATTTGCTAGATTGCGGGTTAGGTTAGAAGAGGTTGGTGATAATGGTGTTGTGGTTATTAACAGGTCTAAGTCTTCCTTACTTAATGAAGTGATAGAAAAATAAGATCTTGACTCTTCCTCTCTTAAATTGAAGGCCTTGGTGAAAGAGGTCAAGGTAAAGGTTTTCTCCCAAGGGGGAGATGGTTCCCTTAGGTACTAAGGTAGGTTGTGTGTGCCTTATGCTGATGGTGTGAGGGAGAAGATCCTTGATGAGGCCCATAATTCTTCTTATTCCATTCACCCCGATTCCACCAAAATGTATATAGACTTGGGGGATGTGTATTGTTGGGGAGGCATGAAGAGGGACATTGCTAAATTTGTTTTTGGGTGCCATAGTTGTCAACAAGTTAAAGCTGAACATCAAAGGCTAGGTGGCCTAAACCAAGACATAAAGATTCCCTCTTGGAAGTGGGAAATGATTAATATGGATTTTGTGTTTGGGTTGGCTAAGACTAGAAAAGGTTTTGATTTCATTTGGGTGGTGGTTGATAGTTTGACAAAATTGCCATATTTTCTACCAATTAAAACTACATATGGGGCTGAAGAGCATGCAAGGTTGTACATCCCCGATTTAGTGAGGCTGCATGGGGTTCGTTTACCTATCATATCGGATCATAGTGCATAATTCACTCCACACTTTTGGAGGTCTTTTCAAAGGGATATTGTTGCCAAAGTTCACCTTAGTATGACCTTTCACCACCAAATGGATAGCCAAGCCAAGAGGACAATTCAAACACTTGAAGATTTGCTCAGGTCATGTGTATTGGAGTTGAAGGTAGTTGGGATGACCATCTTCCTTTGATTAAATTCACAGATAATAATAGCTATCACCCTAGTATCGGTATGGCTCCCTTTGAGTCTCTTTATGGGAGATATTGTAGGTCACCAGTGGGTTGGTTTGAGGTTGGAGAGTTGGGTTTATTTTGACCGAATCTAGTTATAGAGGCTCTTGATAAGGTTAATATGATTAGGAAAAGATTAAGGACATCATAAAGTCATCAAAAATCTTATGGAGATGTAAGAAGGAAATACCTAGAATTCCAAGTGGGTGATTGGGTCTATTTTAACTATTTCTCAAATGAAAGGTGTGAACTGATTTGGTAAGAAGTAAAAGTTGAGTCCAAGGTATGTTGGTCCTTATGAGGTGATACAAAGGGTTAGGAAGGTAGCTTATGAGTTGAAGTTTTCTAGAAAAAGCAATATGGTTCACCTAGTGTTCTATGTCTCTATATTAAGAAAATGTATTGGTGATCCTAATGTCATTGTGCCTCTTGATGTTGTGGGGATTGTTGAGGATAAATTTACTTATGAGTAGGTTCAGGTTCAAATCTTGGATAGGCAAGCAAAGAAATTGAGGAACAAAGAGGTGGCACCCCTTAAGGTCCTTTAGAGGAACCAACAAGTTGAAAGTATTACATGGGAGGCTGAAGCGAACATACAATAGCAGTATCCTTATCTTTTCCTCTCAACTTAAGCCTAAGGTATTAATCCTAAGTCCTTTATGTGATTTAAAGTCTTATGTTTCGTCCCCTATGTCATTCATATGCATTTATGTTTAATTTGGAAAGTTTATGACGATTTTACACTTATGTTAAGAATTTGGAAGTGGAATTTTACATGTGCATCAGAATGCGAAGAATTTTAATTTTTGTATTTCTTAAAATTTGTTTGTTATTTTGAAAATCTAGCTTCATATTTGTGATCAGTGGGTCAAAATTAGGTGAGAAGGGTCTAACCCCAATTTAAGAGCAAAAGATTAGCAATTAAAAGTTTTTAAGTGACGAATTCTAGTGAGGTTTATGTGTTCCCTCAGCGATGCACCGAGGGCACACTTTAGTTTAGAGAGGTGTATTTTTCCTTGCAATGTTTTCCTATGTAGTCAAAAATATTCTAAGTGTTGGGTCCAAGTTTTCCAAATGTGTTTTTGTCTGCACTTAGCTAAATTTCACTCTCATATTACCCTAAACATTTCCCAATACTCACTCAAACACTTAATCACATTTTCACTCCTCAAACTCAAGTCCCAAACCATCCAAAGCTAAGGTTCTCCTTCATGGTTCTTCTTCAAGGTTCAAGTCTCCATCTCCAATCTTTCCCAAGTTCACCTCCAAGCTAATGTATGTGGGTTTCTTTCATGGTTTCTTTTTACCCATGATACCCAAGTCTCCTTTTACATAAATTGCTAATATAAAGTTGATTTACAAATGGGTCTTGATTATTATGAAATTCACTGCACTGTATGTTAAAGCTATGTAAAGTTGTGATTGTTTTGCTATGTTTTGATCTCTAAATCTTTGATCTTATGTTGGATTTGATGAGGGGTTGTGATGTGAATGTCTTGAGGAAATGAAGATCCAAAGCATGAGATATGATACGAATGATGTTATGATGATGAAATGAGCTTATATATATGATTTTTCCTATGTGAAGTGTTGTACTAGAGCATATGATAAATCTTATATAAAGTGTTGCATTAGACCATACCTGATCCGGGAGGACAAGAGCCTAGTTAACCATGTTGGGGGTTTATACTCATCAACCATGCAAAGAGTTTGTACTTCATCACCATATTGGCATGGTGTGATTATCATCAACAATGTGAGGGGTTTATACCACACACCCACCAAGGGGTTTATACCTTTAACAACTAGCTTAGTCTCTTCTTCACATATGATATGCTATATGAGCATGAATTACTTAAACATGTTTTGTTTAAGCATTGAACATACATGCCATATTGTTATATTATGTCTATTGCTTAACATTATGCATTTTGATTATGATACCTAATTATTGATACATTGCATCCTACATATTTAGTACATTCAAACATACTAATGCATACTCTATGCCTATATGATGTTACCATGTAGGAACCAGTGCCCAAGTTGATCCTCCTCCTCCACGTGGTTAGTTCAGTGCTATTCAAGCTAGTTGGTGAGTCCTCCACTTTGGAGACCTAGCCTATGCTCTCTTAATATTTATTAAGACACTCTTTTATGTTCTATTTGACCATGAGGGTGAGCACAATTACTTTGTCTTGTCTCCCGATCTAATCTATGTAGTATAGGTGATGGTTGGACTTGTTAACTACTATGATATAAGTTTAATTGTGGTCTTTTGATCATGATATTGTACAAGTTTTTCCCTTAGCCCCATTTTTCCCATTCTTTAATCTTAAATGCTTGATTTAATGCTTCCGTAACCAATGATGTGTAATGATGCTTTACAAGACTTGCTTGGGGTCCCTTTGGGTTCCCCTTGCACTGTGTCATGTCTAGGACCTAAGATTGGGTCATGACACTAACCCTGATCACATAGGGACTTTAAACATGAACACATAGTCATAATTTTGACAAAAATATCCAGCTAAAATACTATAATACTGATACCAAGCAAAACTGAGTAGTATTGAACCAACCACATAGGACAAGTAGGTACACGAGTGTAAGATACTATCAAACTTGAAACCCTATATACCTGTAAGGTCCCCATAAGCCTAGCGGGTACACACGTGCAAAAATAGCCAAGGATATATCAATAGGTCCCAACCACTTAACTATATATGAACTAGTAACCCAACCTTGAAGGCCAGAGGGAAACACAAAGCTCATAACTCGAACCACGGATGTGACCATGTGAACTACCTTTGTATGGATTGGACCTCATACCATACCTTGTATTGGACCTTTATTAATACCCTGTACTAGACATAAAGGAATTGTGAACTCAAGCAATACCCTGGACTGGACATCTAGGCATGGAAAACTCAAGAAATAACCTATATTGCACATTAGGGTGTGATGAAGTCAAGCTGTACTCTAGACTAGACATTAGGGCATGGTAAAATTAGGCAATACCCTCAGTTCCAACATAAACTTTGTTCTTGACATATGTTTCCAAAGATGATGCACAAGATGTAACCAAAATTGTACTATACCTAACTCGAATCTGTTAATTTGATCTACAAGAATCTATGCCTCTCAAGTCATGCCAGAGACCAATATAGCTATCTATCAATCCTGGCCAGCATGGATATATGGTATCACTAGCTTAAACAAAGACTAAGGCCAAACAATAATAGATAACTATGTGCACGGTAAGTAGTAAGAATAACACTCCCTGTATAATAGGAAACTGGTGTAACAACCATTAGTAGCTTCAACATGACAACAAATACTCTTTCAGTCCAAATAATTAGGAATGTAACAGGGAATCAACTTAATAGTTACAAATATTCTCAAAAACAATTAGATATTCAAAAGTACATTGGATACTCGAGATACTAATCACTGGTGGATCCCTTATACATCCATATGCATACAGACATACACCATATTCATAATCACCTCCCTTAATATGTATCATCCCTCAATCACAATTGGAGTAACATGAGTATTGAAGATAACTCAGTACCACCCAAATACCTGCCAGCCACAAAATCAGATAACCAAAACTATAGCAAAATTACACTACACAACTCATTATCTCAACAAGTTAAAAGTTGAAAAATATAACCTTAATAGGCCAAAATTCAGCAATTACAACATCTAACAGGTCAACCATAATAATATAGCACTTGGCAGATCAATTTTAACAATTATGGCCCTTAATGGACCAACCACGACAACTATGAACTCTAAGTATAATCAAAGTGAAAAATGAATACAACAGTCATAGGCTTGGCCATCATGTCAACAATAGTTCTATCAATCTCAACTAGTCAAAAGTAAGGGGATGTGTTGGTAACTCTAGTGTTATAGAACTCTTTGAAGTTGTGGGTGAGGTGAAGGATAAGTTGGCTTCGAAGGAGGTCCAGGTGGAGGTATTTGATGAATGAGTGGAGAAGTTGATTACTAAAGATGTAGTGTTCGTAAAGAGCCTTTGGAAGAGTCATCTATTCGTATGTATTTCTTGGGGAGCCGGTGCGGGCATGGAGAAGCAATGCCCGTACTTCTTTCATTTTATTCAAGCTTATGATGACATGTTAAGTCATTTCTATGATTCCAAGTCTTATGTTTCAGCCCCCATTTCATTCATATGCTTTCATATTTAAGTTGTAAAGTTTATAATGATTTTACCCTTATGTTGAGATTTTAAAAATGGTGTTTTAAATGTACTGTTGCATTCTTGTTGGGCTGATTGGTTCATGATCACTCTTGTCATGTATTTTCATTTACATTTGAGGACAAATATTCTAATAGGGGAGATATTCCAACACCCCATAACTCCATGATCTTATGAACCCATGCATCAAGGCTCATTTGTTTAGGTGGAGCATATATTAGGGTCATGGGAGATTCCTAATACTTAGACGAGTTCAAAACTTCGGTATGAATTGAGTTTTGGGTGTTGGTCCATATAAGGGTCAACTTTAAATGAGCATAACTTTTGACACACTTAGAACTAGGTAGCCCACAACTTGTCAACTTTAAAAGACCTTTGCGTTAGATTTCTAATGCACTTGGTTTCTCCTCATTTAGAGTTCGGATTCAAAAGTTATGGCTATTTTACTAAAGGCTATCAGTGCAGAGTTGCACTATGAGCCTACTGTAATGAATCATAGGTCGGGGTATGACTTATAGTTCAACCTTGTATCAATTCATAGAGACTCCAAAATTGAGCCTAGGGGTCATGAGAAGGATCCTACAAGTTGTATTGCTACCTATGGGTCATAACGGGGCTTGTAATAGCTGTTAGACAGCTTTTTAAGAAGGGTTGTTTTGGCCCTTTCCCACCCTTCTAAGCTCTATATTGATGTTTTTTTGCTCATTCAAGGTCCCACACCCTTAAGTTCTTCATTGTAATGATAAATTACTCTCTCAAACCATTAGATTAATATTTCACTCCAAAATCAAGTGTCCAAATCATTTTTGGATCTTAAGGAATTCATCCAAGCTTCAAGTTCTCAACCCCATCGTCACTAAGAAATTATCCATAGCTAACATATGTGGATTTTAGCCATTGGATCCTTCAACCCGTGGTTCCCTAACCTCCTTTTTACTCAATTTGCATGATTTAAAGTTGATTTTACAAATGGGTTTACTAATATGAGCATGTCTATGAACTATGTTAAAACTATGTAAAGTTGTAACTGTCTTGCTAGGTTTGAGCTATAAATCTTGGATTTATTGTAAGATTTGATGAGCGATTTAGTTATATATTGCTTGAGGGTGTTGCAAGGTGTTGATGTATGGTTTTACAATGGATTTTCTGGCATAATTTCACCTATCAATTGCATGTTTTTGTACCCCAATTACACATCCGCCAAGTATTTGATAAAATGTCCGGATATGATTTCTTAAGGAATTAAAGGTCCAATGCATGTATTATAAGTTGAATGACTTTATGATAATTACATAAATATTTATATAAGCTATATTTATGAGAAATATCTATATTATTCTAAGATGACCATGTCTTGATGAGTGGTACCACACCTTGACCACTATGATAAAAGGGATGATATTCATTAACCTAATTGAGGGGTTAATTTCCTATTACCCAAATTTAGGGGTTGATATCTCATTAACCAAATTGAGGGGTTGATATTCATTAACTAAATTGATGGGTTGATACCTCATTAACCAAATTGTGGGGTTGATAGCTAAATCGCTTTAGAGGTAGTTGGTGTATATTAGTAACCAAATTGAGGGGTTGATACCTCAGTCACCTAGGATAGGAGGTGGTAAACCCATTATCCGAAGGATGGTCACTTTCTAATAAGAAAGATGAGAGGTGATATCAAAATAATCATGATTTTACTTCAAGCATCATTCATATATGTCATATCATTAATATGTTGTCCATTCTCTATGTCTATGCATTTCGATTATGCTGCCTATCTTTTATTGCATTGCATTCGACATACTTAGTAAATTCAAATGTACTAGCGCATACTCTATGCCTACATGATGTTACCATGTAGGAATCGATGCTCTATTTTGTCATCATCATCCTCCACGTGGATAGTGGCATCCATTCAAGCTAGTTCGTTTGTCCTCATGTCCGAGGGCAATATCTATGTTGTTATCTATGTAATAAAGACTATCTTTCCTTTTTGGTATACTTTGACTACGAGGGTGAGTATGGTTGCTTGTCTTTGCCCCCACCATGTTCTATGTTAGAGGTGTTGTTGAACAAGATATGTATTATGCTTGAGCTTTGACTCACTTATAAGATTCAAGATATTGAAAGATAGGTCTCTTTCCCATAGTTCCAATCTCCCGTTATTTATGTTTCATATGATAAATTATCTTACTTCCACAAGCAAGGATATGTGATGATATGCTATGAGGCTTGTTTGGGGTTCCTTCAGGTTAGCCATTCACCAATCATATCCATACCTAGGCTTAGGTTGTGATACTGGGCTAGATTTGGATAGCCTAGCGAAGCTCAACATTAGAGACGTCATCTTGCGGGTGCTGCTTAATGAGGACCGTTTGTTGCACAGACACCTCATGTTCTTGAGGCTTAGATGGGTCAACATTTGTCTGGTGGGATGTCCTCTACCTCTGACGGCTCTTCTAGGAGGCATGATCACAATTCTGCAATGCACAAAGCACGAATTAGAATAGAACTTTCATAGAGTATAACTCTCTAGCACGATTTAGAACATAAATGAAGGGTAACACTTCCTATTGCCCTATAGCCTCCTTCTTATGAATTGTGTTGTAGAATACACCCATAAATAAGACTCTACTGGACATGACTTCATAGACTCCCTAGGATACTTGAACTCATTCTCTGATACCAAATTTGCACGCTCCAAGAGGGTACCCTAGACATAATTGGCACTTAAAGACTATTACTAGTCCCCAAGTGAACCCCTTGGCCTCATCACATTCATTTATTCATACATTCTACAAATCATAGAAAGACAAATAAACGGGCACAACTCATCATCTAATCTCAAATAAATATATAATAAAAGGCTAGCAGAAAGAAACTAGATCATAGGTCTGAATACAAATATTTGACATCTAGTATTTGAAGTCTCTATCACTATGAATTGGTGCCAATGACATATCCATGGCTACCTCAATCAAAATAAAGACTAAGCAAAAGCTACTCTAAAGCAAGATAAAAATGGGTGATGAACCCTCCTAAGTAGGGGAGGCCTACCAAGCTGTTGAATGTCTCAATATCCTCAACGGTCTGTCTACTGATGACCTTTATCCTGCGTATCTAGATCATAAAACAATGTAGCCTGTCATGACTTAATCCTAGGGTCTAGACATGACATGGCAAATGGGAAACCTGAGGGAACCCCAAACAAGCCTCTTCACTTACCATTGCACATCATTGGTCGAAGAAGCATATAAAAGACATAAAGAGTTAGAATAACGGCAAAAGGGCCAAGGGAAAAGCTTGTATAGCATCATAATAAAGAGAGAAAGAGTCAAAGCGTATTTCAGAAATACATAACCTGTCCAACAAATGCCTCTAATACATAGATAAGAGTGGGGGCCAAGACAAAGCAATTGAGCTCACACTCATGGTCAAAATAGAAAATAAGAAGAATGTCTCAACACATAATTAGAGCAACATAGACTAAGGTCCCTGAAGTGGAGGACTATAACACACCAAATTTTTCATGTACTAATGATATATAAATGAATCATGTTATGCTTTGGTCAAATTAGCGTCAATTCTTGAAAGTGCTTGAATCTCGTGTTAATAGGCGATATGTGAGTCTAAATGCTTAAGAGGGTTGAGGGTGTATATGTGTTGGTATTAAATTGAGGATATATTCTCCCTATACTAACTAAAAGTATTGAGTACATTTTATGACTTAATAATCTAGTAGGTTAGTCACCTACTTTCTTAGCTTAAAATTGATAGCTAAATGGAGACGAGACTCGACACCGAATTGGTTCAAATTTGATTACAAGCAAATTTCATGTTAAGGATGTAACTTTGTCCCATGTTTAAGCATCATAAATGGACCTTATTTTCAGTCTAAGAAGAATTTAAAAACTTCCAAAGCACACTACAAATAACTTGGACTTTTGGACCCAAAACCAACTAAGAAGAAAGCTGGTAATTGGCAGCATAGGTCCATCATATTTGAGAGTCAATTGAGCCAAATTTTGGAGGATAAAATGTTACAATAATATACCATTAATGGGTGTAATTATCAGGTCAAGAGTGGATGAAAAACGTGTCCAAAAACATTCTTTAAAAACGGGTTAAGTGCAGCACTAAGGCATTGCACTAAGAAATAATGTTTCAGCTTTCTTAAAGTTCTTTGT
>JAOTQJ010198809.1:0-20319 GCA_025642045.1 Solanum sejunctum | reverse complement strand
CTTATGGGTTTTGAGCTGAGAGTTTTAGGAAATAACCTCTCTACTTCTATGAGGTAGCGGTAAGGTCTGCGTACAATCTACCCTCCCCAGACCTCACTTATGGGATATCACTATTGTTGTTGTTGTTGTTGTTGTTGTAATGTTTCTTCATTACTTAAATGGCTCATAATCTCTTTTCTCTTAAATTTCCACAAATGTGTCAATTAAATTCCTATAAATGCTTAATATTTTTTAGATGGCTTGGGTGAGGTGCCTTAGGGCATCTTATTCGCCATGAATGACTAGGCCCCTAGGTCAGGTCATTATAAACTTAGTATCAGAACTTGAGGTTTTAGAATGTTCCTCGAATATCCATGCATACCCCGCAATGTAGAATCTCATTCAAGGTTGTAAAGCGCACCACTATCTTGAGTGAGAGGCTATGAGATGGTTTAGGAAAGTCTTACCTTCTTTCTTATTCATGTCGTGCCTTAGAGTTGAAAAAGGTTTTTTGTTAACTAATGATAGCCTTTTGCTTGTTTCTAGATCATGCTACCACTCAAATAACAACTTTCTCCACTCCAATAGGATGGTGGAGTGTCTCATGAAGAGTTTCGAGCCACCTTTACCTTATTGGCCCAAACATTGGCCAATCAAGCCAACCCGGAGATAGCCGTACCTCCCCAAGTGCCTACCCCGACCGCAAGAGTATGTGACTTCATGAAGATGAACCTATAGGATTTTCATGGGTTTAAGATGGAGGAGGAACCTATTGATTTCATTGAGGAAGGTTACTGGGTAGTTGCAGTGATGGGCATTCCATCGGAAAAGAAATCTAAGTTGGTTTCCTACTAACTCAAAGGAGTCACCATGATTTGCTATGAACAATGAGCGGATGAGAGAGGCTAGGCAGTAGGTCCTACTAATTGGGAAGAATTAAAGTATACTTTCTTTGATCAATTTTTTCCAATTGATCTTACGGAGGCAAAGGTCCATGAATTTATCAATCTTAAATAAAGGACCATGAAAGTGAGGGAATACGCTCTCAAATTCACCAAGTTATCAAAGTATGATCACTTTATGGTAGCGAATCTGACGGCTCGAATGAGCAAGTTTATTTTGGCATCTCCAAGTTGGTCTCCAAGGAATGTAAGATGGCTATGTTGGTAAAAAATATGGGCATTTCTCGCTTGATAACATATGTGGAGCAAATTAAAGAGGAGAAACTTCAAGAAAGGGCAAGGGAGCCTAAGAGCACTCGAGGGAATGGTAGGAGCTATTCTCACCAAAGAAATAGTGCTCACAAGTTTCAAGGTCGCCAAAAGTAAAGTGGTTAAGGATCGACCAACACTACTCCTCCCCGGACTATAAAGGATAAGAGGGTTGCTCATAAGCCCAAAAGTCCAAGTTTCCCTAAGTGTGGAAGGCCACATAAAGGAGAATGTCTAGTTGGGTCCAATGCTTGCTTCACTTATGTGAAAGCCCAGCCAACATGCCAAGGATTGTAGGAGTGGTGGAACAAGGCCCCAAGTCCAAAAGGGTCAAGCTCAAGTTTCCCAAAGGACCAAAATGTTCTATGCTCGTCATGGTTGCCAAGAGGTCGAAGAAGCTCTAGACATTGTCACTGATATGCTAATAGTTTTTTATTATGATGCATATGAATTTTTAGTTCGAAGAGAAAATTTATCTTTTGTAACCCCATTCCTTTCTAATAAGTTTCATGCATGTCCCGAAGTCCTCTATGAGTCTATGAGGCAAGTAACCCCGTAGGAGAGTCCATTATATCCGAAAGAGTCTATAGGAGTTGCCCTGACTTTATCTTGCATAAAGTGGTCTTATTTGACTTAGTTAAGCTTTCCATGGTAGACTTTGATGTGATTCTTAACATGGATTGGTTATATGTTTTCTATGCTTCCAATGATTGTAGAACCCATAGTATTATATTCTAATTCCCTAATGAGCCAATTCTTGAATGGGAGGGTAGTAACTCTTTCTGTAGGGTTCAATTCATTTCCTTCTTAAAGGCATGTAAAATGATCTCAAGGGGTGCATCTATCATTTAGTAAGATTCAAAAATATTACTTCTAAGGTTCCTTCTCTTGAGTCAGTCCCCATTGTAAATGCATTTCCTGATGTCTTTATAGATAAGTTATAGGGTGTTCCTCCCGAAAGGAAAATAGACTTTGGTATAGACCTCTTGCCTGATTCTCAGCCTATCTCAGTCCTTCCATATAGATTGGCTCCCACAAAATTGAAGGACCTAAAAGAGCAATTGATGGATTTATTAGAGAAGGGTTTCATTAGACCTAGCCGATCTCCATGGAGTGCCCCAGTTTTACTTGTATGGAAGAAAGACTGGTCACTCTGTATATGCAGTACCCTAGTTTTATTTGTAAGGATGAAAGATTGGTTGCTCCATATGTACATTGACTACTGACAACTCAACAAGGTCACCATCAAGAATAAGTATCCCCCTCTGAGAATAAATGATTTATTTGATCAATTACAAAAGGCTACTCATTTCTCGAAAGTTGACTTGAGATCCAGCTATCACCAATTGAGTGTAAGAGAAAGTGACATTCCTAAGATAGAATTACAGAATAGATATGGTCACTTTATGTTCATGGTGATATTTTTTGGCCATACTAATGAATCAAAGATATTCATGGACCTCATGAATAGGGTGCTCAAGCTTTACCTTGACATGTTCATCGTGGTATTATTACATCCTTATCTGCTCTCAGGGTGAGCAAGAGCATATGGAACACTAGAGGGTAATATTGTGAACCCTGAGGGAACATAAGACTTATGCAAAGTTTGACAAATATGAAATTTCAAGGCATGTGGTATCTAGTGAAAGTGTCAAAGTTGATCCTAAGAATATGGAAGAGGTGAGAAATTGGCCAAGGTCATTAAACCCTACTGACCTAGGGAGTTTGTTGGGCCTAGATAGTTACTATAGAAGGTTTGTACAAGATTTCTCCACTATTTCATCCCACTTACCAAGATGGCTAAAAAGAAAGCTAAGTTTGTATGGACAGATGAATGTGACAAAAGTTTCCAAACTTTAAAGGATCAATTAACTTTGGCTCCAATATTGACATTGCTAGAAGGGAATGATGGGTTCATCGTGTATTATGATGCACCAAGCATTGGTTTAGCTTGTGTGTTTATGCAAAATGATAAAGTTATTGTCTATTCATCAAGGTGGTTGAAAGTGTATGAGAAGAATTACCCAAATCATGACCTTAACATTACGGCAGTGGTATTTGACTTCAAGATTTGGCAACATTACTCGTTTGGAGTTCACGTGGATGTTTTAACCATTCACAAGTTCCTCCAACATATGTTCACCCAAACAAATCTCAATTTGACAAATCAAATATGGTTAGAACTACTCAAAGATTATAATATAAGTGTGAAGTATCACCTTGGAAAGGTCAATATGGTAGTTGACGCCCTCAGTAGAGTTTCCATGAGTCTTATCTTGAAGATGATAGAAAAAGGGAGTTAGCCAAAGATGCTTATAGGTTGGCTAGACTAGGAGTGAAATTGAGTAAGTTCAGAAATGGTGGTGCAATGGTTCTTCATGGGTCTATCTTCTTTGGTCTAAGCAAGCCCTTGATCCGGCTTTAGTTGAGTTGAAAGCCTTAGTGAAAAATGGAAAGACATAAGTTTTTTCACAAGGGGGAGATAGTGTACTCCGATACCAAAGGAGGTTATGTTGCCTAATGATGGTGACTTGAGAAAGCTTTTGTGTAAGAAGCTCATAACTCTTCATATTCCATTCATTCCAGCACTACAAAGATGTATAGAGACTTCAGGTAGATTTATTGGTGGAATGGAATGAAGAAAGACATTGGTCAATCTGTGTCCAAGTGTATTAATTGCCAACAAGTCAAAGTTGAACACCAAAGGCTAGGTGGCCTAGCACAAGACATTGGCATTCTTATTTGGAAGTGGGAATAGATCAACATGGACTTAGTAGTTGGTTTGCCAAAGACCAAAAAGCATTTTGACTCCATATAGGTGATAGTTGACCGCATGACAAAGTCGATTTATTTTTTACCATTTAAGACTACATTCAATACCAAGGACTTTTCCCTCTTATGTCATGAACCAAACCTAGGGTCTAGGCATAACACAACGAATGGGGATCACAAAGGACTCCCAAACAAGACACTTAATGATATATGGCACATCTTTGGTTGCAAAAACATAATTAAGCAATGAGCAAGTAGCAAATAGTTCTAAGGAAAACAAGAATTTAGACTCATGCTATGGGGATGTTATAGGGAACAGGATTAGCATGAACTATATAGTAAGTAAAAGTCTAAGGGCCGGGTAAGTATGACTCACACTATGGTGTAGATAGGGACTTAGGACTTTCATCTCTTCACAACAACAAACAACAACACATAGAGGGAAGTAGGGGATAAGGGAAGTATTTGATAATACATAGACATAATAAGAGTCAAGCTTATACATACAAACCATATCTATATCCATATCCATATTTACATCCATATCCAGTTCTAACAACACCTCTAACAAGGAGTGGAACGGGGATGAAGAAATCTCTCGGGCTCACCCTGAAAAAGATAAATGTTCATAAATAGACAAGTCTTAAGTAAGAATGAAAGTAAGTGGATGTTGCCCTCGAATATGGAGGACTTACCAATAGCAAATCTTGAACTAAACCACTTAGTAATGTGGAGGAAGGGGATGGATAGCACCTCCCATCCCTATATGATTAGATCATATAAGAAAAAGTATGCATTAGTACTTGGAATGTACTAAGTATACGGGTGCAAATGCAATAAGGAATATAAGCCATGATTAAACAATATGCATAATCATTAACAATGGGTACAAGCTCAATATGTCATGAATGATAGATGCTTAATTGAAATATGCATGAAGAATTATCAAGTCATAAGATATATCATACATAGGTGGGAGAAGACCATAATTGACATGTCAGACCAAGCGAGCTGCTATATCTGATATTCACTCCACGCCGAACAAGGAATAGTATACTTTGCCAAGGTAAATCAAAAACTCACCTTACACTATGGCCTCTAAGGAAGTGTCTCTATATACCTCTTACCTTAAGGCATAGCCTTTCGGTAGGTTTCACCAATTATCCTTTCCTTACATCATTGCCTTTTTGGTAGATACAAGCCCATATAGGTAATCAATAGCATGAACCTATGGTAACACATAGTTTAGGGACAACTAGAAACTACCGACATCCTCTTAGTGCTAGGTCACAATCCCACGAAATACTTAAATTATAATCATAGTCATATTGTTCATAGTCTCAGAAAACCATAATTGCATTCTTGGAGTAGCTTATTAACCTAGCTTATAGCATCAAGATAGGGATTTACATAATTCTTGTTATTCATATCATGCTCATGAGCTTATAGCATACTTGTTAGCCCTCTAATTAGTCTCAGCATGCTTGACACATATATCATAAGGCATTCATTATATAAGAAATTGGCATACTTTTTTAATCCAATCAAGGTGGGCACATGTACATAATTTTAAAACCATGAAATTCATGAGTAAATAACACGAGATGAGTAAAATAAAGTCCCTTATACGTTATTTGAAAAAACCCACCTAAGGCATAACAAAATATGGCTAGGGCATCATCACACAATTATTCAAATCATAGGTTCCACATGGCATTGCATTGCACAATAGTATACAAGGATGAAACATCACAAAATACTTCATAATATCATCATATAAAAGAGTTCACAAAAAATCCATAAGTTTTCTGTGACTTGAAAGTAGATGAGAAAGAGGAATGGTAGTGCTTTGTGGAGGAAAGATCTCCACAAATCAACACCTACATACATTGGTATGATTATGGATGAACATCTTGTTGAAGAGTGTAGGAAATCAGAAATCCTAACTTAGACTCTTTGTTGAAGGCCTTGAAAAAAATTGAGAGTGCTTCAGAAAATTGAGAGTGCTTTAGAGGGCCTTATACTTAGGATATTTTAGAATGAGGGAGAAGGAAGTGTATTAGGGTTGTATATGGATGAAAATGGGTCTTTTGGGGTCTTAAACAACGTATCTTGAACTTAGGAAATTAGGAAAGGTTCAAATTTTCCCTTCCTAAAAACCTACTGGACAGAACCACGGGACCCTAATTATGGGTTGTGGTCTATTCCATGAGTTGTAAGAAAAGGGGGTCTTGTTAACCAATGTATGAGATGTCTAGTATCTCATACTACCAACTTCTAAAATCAATATTTCCACCAAGTCTGGCCATTATTCCACAAGCACAAGTTATGGCTCATGGGTCCACCTATGGCACGTAAGACCTTTCGTTGAATTCACTTATACTTTGGAATTTTTCTAGACTTCATTTCTTAGGCACTTTCATACCTCCCAACATGTAAAGCCTTAAAATATCTCTCCCTCAGGAACATTCATCTCTGAATATGCTAAAGGCATGCTCTAAGGACTAGAATGTGTGCATCATATGCAAAATGCAACATATACATCATCAAAATTTTAAATCATACATCAAATAACAATTTCAATGCAACTTCAAAATCACATAATCATGAATAAGTGACATGAACGTGACATGCAAAGATAGGAGGTTCTCTAGAAGAAGAAATCACAGTAGCTCACGCTTGATTAGAATGGAAGAGATAGAGATATTGCTTCTTTAGTTAGCTTCAATTTCCTAAGCAGTACTTTTGAGTTGTTGGCTCCTTTAAAGGACTTTGACGAATGTTATGTCCTTTTTCTCATTTTCTTGACTTTCCTATCAAATATTTCCACCATGATTTCCTCATAAGTCAAATTCTCTTAATCATTCACCACTTTTAATGGTACAATGAAATCTGGGTCTCCGACACACTTCCTGAACACAGAGACATGGAAGACAAGATGAACCATGATCATCTCCATGGGCAACTCTAATTTATATGCAACTTTACCAACACATCACAAGATTTGGTGAGGTCTTACATACCTCGGCTTAACGTCCCTTTGTTGGCAAAATAGACTACACCTTTCATTAATGAAACCTTCAAGTATACCCAATCATCAACTTTAAATTCAAGATCTCTTCTTCTAGTGTCGGCACAGGACCTTTGCCGACTTTGAGCATTTTTTAGTGTTTTCCTTATCATAATCACCTTCTCCAAAGCTTCCATAACACAATTCAGACCTAATGGGGTCATTTCCCTACTTGAAACTCCCCTACTATAGATCTATAATGTCTAGCATATAGAGCTTCAAAGGGAGCCACTCCGATGCTAGAGTGGTAGCTATTGTTTAAAAAAAATTTCAATAAGTAGAAGATTCTCATCCCAACTACATTCAAACTCCAAGACGCAAGCCCTCCACATATTCTCAAGAATATTAATTGTCATTTTGGCTTGGCCATTCATTTGTGGGTGAAGGGGTCATGCTAGGGTTAACTTTAGTACTATGCCTCTTTCGAAGGATCTGCAAAAGTGCGAAGTAAATTGATAACCATGATTCGAAATGATAACCAATAGGATCAAATGCAATCTAACCAACTCATAAATATACAACTAGGCATAATCCTTGGCATAATAAGCCATATTAACTGAGTAGGAAGTAAGCCTACTTTGTCATTCTATCAATAATAAGCCAAATAAAATCAAAGTTCTTTCTAGTCTTTGGTAAGCTAATCACAAACTCCATGTTGATTTCTGATGTCGCGTAAGTTACATCTTTTTGCAAATAAAGCGGATGTTGTTGAGAAATACAACCTAACTAGGTTAGGATCGAACCCAAGGAAATACTGTATACTTATATGAATTCAATTATGTACTTTGGGTGATTAACCAACTTATCCCCCGAAGGGGGGGTGTTGCATTAACAAGTAGAAAAGTAGTCCTAACTAATATAAGAGTTTAACCAATAAGGAGAGAAACTATAGTACTGTGTTCCCCATGATTCCCTAACATAGTATCACCAGATAACCTAATTCTTTTCTTGTGTGTAGCATGCAGGACAATAAGTTAAGTTCATCAAATCCTTTGGCACAAGCGAGAGGCGAATTTCACTATGTGACTTGGTCTATCTCTGCAGTGTGACTTTACTAACCCTTACCTATTGCGAAATACCCCTCGTGTGCTTCTAAATGTCACATTATCATAATTTTTATATATCTCAAATTTCGTGCATAATTTCAAAAATTCAACTTTATATTCTTAATCAGAGGGCAAAATTTAGTGGGAAATAGGTATAACCCAGATTTTAGACGGCCCATAGAGAAAAATAATTTTTTTCTAATTTTAAGATTTTTTTAGTGGTTGTTCGCGCCATGGTTGCAATGCGCCTAGGGCGTTCCACTATGTAATTTTGTCTCCGCAGTTGGTCCACGTCATGCCTATGGAATAGACCAGTGTAAAATCTTCCCCAGTTTTCTTATTTTGTCCAAGGGCATTGGGGTAATAGCTCCATGCCCATTTTAACGTAAAAACTTCCACACTTAGCCATTTTTCAACTCTATAACTCACAAAACCCTCTCTAAAACCTCTCTAAGACTTCATCAAATCTCTAATTCAAATTTAAGGATTTGAAACTCAATTTTGGAACTCAATAACCCATGTCAAGCTTCAAGTCTCCTTCAAGTTCATTTCAATAAATTCAAGGTTTAAGGTATATGGGTATTCATCCATGGGTCCTTTTACCGATGGAGCCCAACCTTCTCTTTTTATGAAAATTGCAAGATTTCAAGTTGTATTACTTATGGGTATCTCTTATTATGAAATATGAATATAAATTATGTTGGGGTTTTATTAAGTATTAATTGATTATGCATGAACATCTAATTCAAGCCTATTTCATGAATTGGTTTTGTCCATTGAGAATATGCATGATATTGTGCTATGAAACTATGAACTACTATGAGCTTTTGTGATGGATTTCAAAATACCCTAAATGAGGCTTTTACTAAAATATTGTTGGGTTGATTTGCATTGAGTTTACTCACTTATTTTACTCCTGAATTTCATGATTTTGACCAAGTATCATAAACCCACCATGTATTTGATAAAATTAAATGACAAAAATTCTCAAGTTGTTGATGATCTATTACTTGATTTATAAGTCAAGTGATTTCATGATGACTAACGACTCCTAATCATGTATTGAATTCATGAAAAGATATATGATTTTACAAGTGTCAAGTTGAGCCCTATTTCAAGATTTTTACCTCTTTTGAGCTATTCATGTCAAGGCAAGGGATCATATATGATTATTATCTACTCTCATATTCAAGTTAGGCTCACTAGTAGAGGTCAAGCATGTGAATGAGCTACTCATATCATGTTATCATTTTTTTTACAAGTTAATCAGGTTATGATTATTTCAAGTATTCTATGAGATTAGACTTAGCACTGATTGAGGCTTAAGATGGGGGCTCGACACAAGGGGTCCTTAAATAAAGTCTTTAGTCTCTAAACTATGTGCCACCATAGGATTATATATATTGCCCTTACTATGCTAGTGGATCCATCTTGTTCATGTTATCATGCTTGATTTACCTTGGCAACTAGACCATACCTCATCGAGGCGTGTCATGCCCAATCACCTATATTAAGAGGGTATCATGCCTCGGCTTCCAAGTTGTAGCTGCTTTGTCTATATCGATTAAGGTCTCCTTCCACATATGTATGATAATTATCCAAGTTAAACGATTTACAAGCATGTTTATTTACAAGCATTGATCATGCATGTCATATTGAGATCATTTATCAATTGCTTATGACTATGCATTTTGAATATATTAGCTTATGTTCATATTGCATTGCACCCCGCATACTTAGTACATTTAAATGTACTGATACATACTCTATGCCTACATGGTATTGCTTATGACTATGCATTTTGAATATATTAGCTTATGTTCATATTGCATTGCACCCCGCATACTTAGTACATTCAAATGTACTGATACATACTCTATGCCTACATGGTATTACCATGTAGGGTCCGGAGCTCATTTTGATGATCCTCCTTCACATGATTAGCTCGGTACTTCAAAGAAAGCTTTGGTGAGCCCTCAATTCCGAGGACATATCTATGTTAATCTTGCTATGTTGATACTTCTTTATTTTGAACACTTGTTATCATGAGGTTGAGCTCGGGAAGTGTCTTGGCCCCACTCTATTTTAAAGTAGAGGTGTTGTTGGATACTTAATTTGTATATGCTTTTGAGCTTGACTCTCCCTATATTTCCATGATTATGAATGACTTCCCTTAGTCACATTTTCACCTTTTTAGTAATTGACTCTTGTTATCATTTTATTTTTCTTACGCAACCAAGGATGTGTCACATGATATGCAAAGAGACTTGTTAGGGTTGTCATCGGAATTTCCATTTACCGTGTCACTTATAGGCCCTAGGCTTGAGTCGTGACAAGCTTGATATCATAGAATAAAGTTGATAATGGTCCTCAAAAATCTAACGCACCACATGGCTTTCAGTATTATTCATAATTGTGAAGCGCATAACAACTATGAGTGGGAGGTTATGAGGCTTTTAATAAATTTTTTACTTCTTCTTGCTCTATATCGTGCTTTAGATGTACAGATAAGGATGTTTTCCCCTAACAAATGATCTTTGCTATTCTAAATCATGCAGCTACCAAGAGAAAGACTAAGGAGAGCCCATACACCCGAGGAGCAACTGGAGCCTCCCGCTCCTCAAGATTGAGGGATAGCCTAAGCTAAGTTATGGGATGTCATCCCAATATTGGCCCGTGCTATGATCAATCAAATGAATAAAGGGGCCCAATCCCCTCATGTTCCTACTTCGACCTCAAAGGTGAGGGATTTTCACAAGGATAAAACCTCTGTTGTTTCATGGGTCCAAGGTAGAGGAAGATCCCCAAGAGTTCATCGATGAGATGTATAAGGTGCTATATATAATGGGGGTCAATTCAGAGGAGAAAGCAGAAATAGCCCTAACAACTCAAGGGTGTTGCCCAAATTTGGTTTGTTCAATGGAAATTGAAAAGGAGAAATGATGATGTTATTCCTTGGGAAGAGCTCAAAGTTGCCTTCCTCAATCGGTTCTTTCCTATTGAGTTGAAAGAGGCCAAAATGATAGAGTTCATGAATCTTAATAAAGGCTCTATGAGTGTGAAAAATATGCTCTCAAGTTCAATAAGCTTTACAAGTATGCTCCACATTTAGTTGCAGACCCTAGAGCTAGAATAAACAAGTTTGTGTCGAGTGTGTCTGACTTGGTAAATAAAGGGTGCCATACTCCAATGCTTGTAAGTGGTATGGATTTATCTCGGCTCATAACATATGCCAAATAACTTGAAGGGGAAAAACTTAGAAAGAGGAGAAGTGGGGAGCCCAAGAGGGCTGAGTTTGAGGATAGCTTCTAAGGTTCTAAGGGTGGCCAGTTTCATCAAGGCTCCAAGTTCTAAGGTTAAGGGTCCATCAATGCTCCTAACTAGAGGTTCTCTAATGATGTATAACCCAAGGTTCCAAGGTGTCAATGGTGGGATGACCCATCCTAAGTGCAAAAAGTGTGGGAGAAACCATGGTGGCCCATATTTGAAGAACTCTAATGCATGCTTTGGTTATGGTAAGATGGGTCACAAAGTTATTGATTGTCCTCATGCTAAAAATAATGGTAGAGATGGTCGTCCTCAAGGACAAGGTGCTAATGCAGGTCAAAGGGCAAAAAGACGCCAACAAGGGGGTGCTCTAGGGCAAAATAGGTTTTATGCTCTCCAAGGAAGGCAAGAAGTGGATGAGGTGCCTGATGTTGTTACCAATATGTTAAAGGTTTTTGATTATGATGTATATGCTTTGATAGATCCGGGTGCCACTCTTTCTTTCATTACTCCTTTTGTTGCCAATAAACTTTATGTATGTCCCAAATTATTATGTGAACCTTATGAAGTGTCTACCCCTATAGATGAGTCTATTATCGGTAAAAGAGTCTATAGAGATTGTCCTGTATCCATATTGCATAAAGTCTTGCCTTGTGATTTGTTGAACTTGACATGGTGGATTTTGACATTATCCTCATGATAGATTGGTTGCATGCACGTCATGCTTCTATTGATTATAGAACCCGTAAGATTAGGTTCCCATTCCCTATTGAGCCCTTCCTTGAGTGGGAAAGTTGTAATGTGGTGGTCAAGGGTAGATTCATTTCTTGTATTAAAGCTCAAAAATTGAGTCTAAAGTCCTTCCTATTGAGTCGGTTCTGGTGGTTAATGAGTTTCTTGATGTCTTTCCTGATGAGCTTCCCAGTGTTCCTCCCAAAAGGGAAACAGACTTTGATATAGACCCCTTTCCCAATACATAACCCATTTCCATTCTTCCTTACCGTATGGCCCCAACGAAGTTAAAGGAGTTGAAGGATCAATTGAGATTTGTTGTAAAAGGGTTTCATAAGGCCTAACAAGTAAACTTGGGGTGCACTAGTGTTATTTGTGAAGAAAAAGGATGGTTCCCTTAAAATGTGCATTGATTACGGCAACCCAATAGAGTCACTATAATGAACAAGTACGCTCTATCAAGGATTGATGACCTATTTAATAAACTACAAGGGGCTAGTCACTTTTCTAAGATTGATCTTCGATTTGGATACCACCAAGTGAAGGTGAGGGAGTGTGATATTCCCAAAACAGCTTTTCGGACTAGGTATGGGCATTTTTAATTTGTGGTAATATTTTTGGCTTGACTAATGCACCGTCAATGTTTATGGATCTCATGAATAGGGTCTTTAAAACCTACCTTGATATGTTTATGGTGGTATTTATTGATGATATACTGATTTATTCCCGAAGTGAAGAGGAGAATATGAATCAATTGAGGGTGCTGTTGCAAATCTTGAGGGATGAGAGGTTGTTTGCTAAATATGAAAATTGTGAATTTTGGTTGAAAGCGGTTTCATTTCTTGGCCTTATGGTGTCGGGTGATGGCATTAAGGTGGACTCTAAGAAGACGGAGGTGATAAGGAATTGGACAAGGCCCTTGACTCGGAAAAATATTAGGAGTTTCTTGTGTCTGGTGGGTTAGTACTAAAACAACCCCCAAAAGTTCCTGAAAATGTGCCTTGGAAGTGCCCATAATCATAATTTCCATATATCTCAAAATTCGTGCATGATATAAAAAATTCAACTCCATATTCATGATCAGTGGGCAAAACTGAGTAGGAAATTTGTATAACCCCAATTTTAGAGCAATCATAGCAAAATTTAATTTTCCCAAGTTCGTGCAAAATAGTGGGGGTGCACATTCCCTCCGTGATACGAGCTATTGCAGTGTAGTTCATTTTGTTGCTAGTTTTCTAATCTCGATCCAACGCTCTGGGGTCTTGGGCCTAAGCTTTCCTATGCGTAAAATCCCCTATACTTAGTCATTTTTCAACCCCATGTCATTCAAGATATTCCCAAAAACTCTCTCTAAGACTTAGCCAAATATTTCACTCAAATTTAAGTTGCCCAAGCTCATTCCAAATCACAAGGAATTCACTCAAGCTTCAAGTTCTCCTTCAAATCTTCATTAAGGAAATCTCCAAAGTTAAAGTATGTCGTTTTCAACCATTACGTTCTTTCACCCATAGTGCCCAACCTTTCCTTTTATTGCAAATTACATGTTTTCTAGTTGATTTATCTATGGGTACTTCTTATTGTGAATTTGACTATAAACTATGTAGGGGTTTCATAAAATGTTGACTATTTAAGCATGTTTAGAGCAACAAATCTATGGTCTATGATGAGATTTTATGAGGGGTTTCGATGTATCTTGCATAAATGTGTTACAAAATATTGGTGGGTTGATTTACTTCAAGTCTTCTCACATGATTTCACTCTTAAATTATATGATATTGAACTAGCATTACACATCTTCCAAGTGTTTGATAAAATGTTTGGTTAAGAATTTTTGAGGTATTGGATGTCTATTGCATGGCTTATGAGTGAAGTAGCTTTATGATGATAAAAGTAGTGTACGTATATGTTGATTTCATGAAATGTATCTATAGTGTTACAAGTGACCACACCTTGTTGAGGGGGTGCTATGCCTCAATCACCTTGTGGGGGGGTACTAGGCCTGTACTACCATGTTGAGGGGTATATGCCTTAAGCACCTTGTAGGGAGGTGCTAAGCTCGTACTACTATGTTGAGAGGTATATACCTTAACCACCTTGTCAGGGGGTGCTAGGCCCGTACTACCAATTGAAGGGTAGATACCTCAATCACCTTCCAAGGGGGTGTTTGACCTTAGATTCTAAGTACTAAGTTGCTTGGTCTATGATATTGGTCCCTTCTTACATAAGTACTATGTTCCGATATAAGCATGTTTTACTTCAAGCATTGATCATGCATGCCATGTTGCTAGTATATTATCTCTTGCTTATGTATATGCATTTTGATTATGTTGTCTATCTCTTGTTGTATTGCATCCTACATACTTAGTACATTCAAATGTACTAACAAATGCTCTATGCCTGCATGATGTTACCATGTTAGAACTGGAGCTCTACTTGATTATCTTTCTCTTCCACGTAGCTAGTACTATCTCTTGAAGCAAGCTTGGTGAGTCCTCAACTCTGAGGACAATAGCTATTGATCCTATGTTATGTAAAGACTCTTTTCTTTGTTTAGATACCTATGACTATGAGGGTGAGATCGGACAATTATCTTGGCCCTCGCCCAATCTATGTTTAGAGGTGTTGTTGGACAAGTTATATGTTTTTGCTTTGAGATTTTACTCCTTTGATGATTTATGCTATTAAATACTATCCTTAGTCCTTTTATCCTTATTTATATTATCTTATTATTATTTAATTGCTTCCGCAACCAAGGATGTGTAAATTATATTTTAAGAGGTTTGTTTGGGGTCTCTTTGGGTTCCCATTCACCATGTCACGTCTAGGCCCTAGGCTTAGGTCGTGACAACTACCGGAGGTTTGTGAACAGTTTTGCTTTGATTGATTCCCCTATGATAAAGTTGACCTAAAAGAAGGCAAATTTTGTTTGGACCGATGAATGTGAAAAAAGTTTTCAAACTTTGAAAGACAAGCTTATCTCCACTCCTATCTTGGCTCTACCAGAAGTGTTAGAAGGGTTTGTGGTTTATTGTGATGCCTGAAGGTTTGGTTTGGTATATGTTTTTATGAAAAATGGCAAGGTTATAGCATATGCCTCTAGGCAACTTAAGGTGTATGAGAGAAATTATCCCATCCATGATCTTGAATTAGCAGTCATGGTGTCTGCTTTGAAAATTTGGCATCACTATTTGTATGGAGTTCATGTTGATGTGTTTACCAATCACAAGAGTCTCCAATATGTGTTCACACAATAAGATCTTAACATAAGAAAAAGACGGTGGTTAGAACTCCTTAAGGATTATGACATGAGTATGTATTACCATCCCAGCAAAGCTAATGTTGTAGCTGATGTCCTAGGTAGAGTGTCCATAGGTAGCCTAGCTAATATTGATGTTGATAACAAAGAGGTGTCTTAAGAAGTTCGTGGGTTAGCTATTTTGGGGGTTAGGTTGAATGAAATTGAAAATGGTGGTGTAGTGGTTGTTGATGGTTCTAGATATTCTTTGAGGGGAAGTCAATCAAAACAAGACCTTGACCCCGCCTTGCTAGAGTTGAAGGCTTTGGTGAAATATGGTAAAGTGGAGGTTTTTTCCCAAGAAGGAGATAGTTCCTTAGGTACCAAGGTAGGTTATGTGTGCCTAATGTTGATGAGTTAAAGGAGTTGATTTTGAAAGAGGCTCATAATTCATCCTATTCTATTCACCCCAGTTCCACAAAGACGTAAGAGACTTGAGGGAGGTGTATTGGTGGGGTAGTATGAAGAGGGGTATTACAAAGTTTGTAGCCGATTGTCATAATTATCAATAAGTGAAAGCCGTACATTAAAGACTAAGTGGCCTAGAAACATAGGAATTCCTACTTGGAAGTGGGAAAAGATCAACGTGGATTTTTTGATTAGTTTGCCAAAGACTAGGAGACACTTTGATTCTGTTTGGGTTATTGTGTATAGAATGACAAAGTTGGCTCACTTCCTATGAGTTAGAACAACTATGGTGCTTAAGATTATGCCAAGTTATATATTAATGAGTTGTTTAGATTTCATGGGGTGCCCTTGTTTATCATTTCAGATCGTGGTGCTCAATTCAGTTCTCAACTTTGGGATCCTTCCAAAAATGTCTCAGTACCAAGGTTATCTTAGGACGACTTTTCATCCTCAAATGGATAGTCAAGTCAAAAGAACTATCAAAACTCTTGAAGATATGCTTAGAGCTGGTGTTTTGGATTTTAAGTGTAGTTTGGATTAACATCTTCCACTTATAGAGTTTGCTTACAACAATAGCTACCACTTAAGCATTGGCATGGCTCCCTTTGAAGCTTTATATAGTAGGCGTTGTAGATCCCCAGTGGGTGGTTTGATGTAGGGGAGATGTCTTTGTTAGGACCAAATTTGGTTATGGAAGCTTTGTAGAAGGTGAGGTTGATAAGGGAAAGATTGAAGAGATCAAAGTAGATCAAAGTCTTATTCCGATGTGAAAAGAAGAGATCTTGAGTTTAATGTTGATGTTTGGGTTTACTTGAAAGTCTCACCTATGAAGGATATGGTCCGATTTAGCAAGAAAGGGAAATTGAGCCCAAGCTTTGTGGGACCTTATAGAATTTTGAGGAGGGTTGGAAAGGTTGCAAATGAATTGGAGTGTTACGACTCAAGCCTAGAGTCTAGACGTGACACGGCACAAGGGGAATCTGAATGGATCCCAAGCAAGCCTCTTAATATATCATTACACATCATTGGTTGTAAAAGCAATAAAGTAATAATAGAAATAGTAAGTAGGGATAAACGGGGATATAAGACATCTTTTATATCATAAAACATCAAGAGAGTCAAAGAGAATCAAACTTATAGCATTTTTACAAAACTTGTCCAACAACAACTCTAAACATAGAAATTAGTAGGGCCAAGACAAGCAACCGGGCTCACCCTTATAGTTAAATTACATAAATAAAGGAAAGAGTTCTTAGACTAACATAAGAGCAAAAGACATCATCCTCAAAGTTAAGGACTCACCAACTAGCTTGAGAGAGATCATACTAGCCATGTAGAGGAGGAGGGCAGTCAAGCAGGGCTCCAGTTCCTACATGGTAACATCATGTAGGCATAGAGTTTGCATTAGTATATTTAAATGTACTAAGTATATACGATGCAATGCAACAAGAGATAAGCAACATAATCGAAATGCATAAGCATAGGCAATGAATAAGCATATAGTGATATAGCATGCATGGATGATGCTTAGAGAAAATCATCCTTACATAAAATATAATATTTGTATAAGAAGTGGCCATCAATATAGAATATCCAAGGCCTACCACCCCCTTGGAAAGGCGATTGAGTTACAAACCCCTCAACGTGGTTATTGAGGTACATACCCCCCAACATGGTAGCATAGGCCTACTACCTCCGGAGTGAGGGAATCGAGGTACAAATCCCTCAATGTGGTTATTGAGGTACCTACCCCTCAATCATGGCAGCACGGGCCTACTACCTCCCGAGCGAGGCAATTGAGGTACCAACCCCTCAATGTGGTTACCTCAGCCTATGACCAACTGAGCGAGGCTTAGTCAACTTACAACACTATAATGAAACATGACAAGTATATATATTCGATTCATTGTCATAAAGTCATTCAATCATAATCCATGCTTTAGACCTTCAACAACTCAAGAATTCATAACCGAATATTTTATCAAACACTTGGTGGGTGTATAATGCTAATGTAAAATTATGCAATTCAAGGGTGAAATCGTGCAAGAAAATCCAATGTAAAACCACTTACCAATATTTGGTAATATCATCATGCAATATACATGAAAACTATTCATCAAATATCAAGATAGATCCAAGATTCATAACTTAAAACATGCTTAAACAATCATACTTTTATAAAAACCCCAACAAAGTTCATAGCCAAATCATAGTAAGTAAGACCCATAAATAAATCAACATAAAAACAAGAGATTTATGTAAAAAAAGGAACCATGGATGAAAGGACCTATTGGTTGAAACCCACATACCTTGACTTTGGAGAATTACTTGATGAAGATCGAAAATGAAGACTTGAAGCTTGAGTGAAATCCTTAAGATCTGGATGAGTTTGAGACTTGAAATTTGGGGTGAAATATTTGTCTAAGTATTTAGGAGAGTATTGGGGAATGTCTTCTATGATATGAAGGTGAAATATGGCTAAATATAGGTATTTTAATGCACAGAAAAACTTACGCCCAAGACCCAAAAGTCTTAGACCAAGATAAAATAACTGGGCAAAAATAATGCTAGTACGCGCCCCAGCTGTGTCGCTTTAGTAGAACACTAGAATTCATCATTTTTAGATTTTTGAATTTTGATGCGGTTGTTCTAAAATCAAGCTTAGACTTATTCTCCACTTAATTTTGCCTCCTGATTATAGAATATAGAGTTGGATTTTTGATATCATGCATTAATTTTGAGATATATAGAAATTACGATTCTAGGCACTTTCGAGGCACATTTTCAAGCACCTTTTGGAATCATTTCAATATATACCCCTTGGGAACATATGCCCTTGAATATCAAATAAACTTACATAAGAAGAGAAATCATGAAGAAATCAGCCCCAATAAGAATGCAACAATACACTTAAATATCGTTCCAAAAATCTCAACATAAGTGTTAAAATCACCATGAACTTTGTCAATATAACATGAATGCATGCAATTGATATAGAAGCTAAAACATAAGAGTTGAAATCATAAAGAGGACTTAGAGTTAGTACCTCAGGTTTGAGTAGAATCGAAGAGATAAGGATGTCATTTTTGCATGTCCGCTTCGGCTACCCATGTGGTACTTTCAACTTGTTGATTCCTACAAAGGACCTCAATGGACGTAACATCCTTGTTCCTCAACCTCTTTACTTATCTATCTAAGATCTTTGCTGGAACTTCTTCTTAAGTCAAGTTGCCTTCAACAACACCCACAACATTCAATGGGACAATAACATTCGGATCACCCACACACTTCCTCAATATAGACATATGGAAAATTAGATGAACCAAATTCATTTCACTAGGCAACACCAACTCATACGCCACCTTACCAAACCTCCTCAATACCCTATAAGGAAGTACAAATCTTGGACTTAATTTATCCTTCTTACCAAAATGAACCACACCCTTCATGTGTGATACCTTCAAATAGACAGAATCACTAACTTTAAATTCAAGCTCTATTCTTCTCACATCGACATAGGACTTTTGATAACTTTGGACTGTTTTCAACCTTTCATAATTAACCTTAACTTCTCCATAGCTTCCATAACCAGATCCGGACCTAACAAAGCCACGTCTACCATAGAGGGCCTCAAAAGGAGTCATACCAATGCTAGAATGATAGCTATTGTTATAAGCACACTAAATCAATGGAAGATAGTTATCCCAACTACCCTTAAACTCCAAAATACAAGCCCTAAGCATATCCTCAAGAGTTTGGATAGTTCTTTTGGCTTACCATCTGTTTGAGGGGTGAAAGGTCGTACTATGCTTTACCTTGGTCCCAAGACCTCTTTGGAAGGACCTCCAAAAGTGTGAAGTGAATTGAGCACCACAATCCGATATGATAGACAAGGGCACCCCATGAAATCTCACCAACTCAAGAATGTACAAGTTAGCATAGTCTTCAGCCCCATAAGTAGTCTTAGCCAGTAGCAAATGAGCCGACCTTGTCACCCTATCAACCACAACCCAAATAGAATCAACACCCTTTCTAATCTTAGGCAACCTAAACATAAAGTCCATGTTAATTTCCTCCCACTTCCAAGTAGGAATCTATATATCTTGGGTTCGGCAACCCAGCTTTTGGTACTCGGCTTTGACTTGTTAGCAACTATGACAACTGGATATAAATTTGGCAATGTCTTTCTTCATACCACCTCATCAAAACACATCCCTCAAATCCCTATACATCTTGCTAGGACTAGGTTGGGTAGAATAGGAAAAATTATGAGCCTCATCAAGAATCTTCTCTCTTAAGTCATCAACACTAGGCACACACAACCTACCTTGGTACCTAAGGGCACCATCTCCCCCTTGGGAGAAAACCTCTACCTTGCCCTATTTCACCGAGGCCCTCAATTCTAACAAGGAGGGATTAAGATCTTGTTTTGAAAATTTGGAGTCATTATTTGTATGGGATACATGTTGATGGGTTCACCGATCATAAGAGTCTCCAACATGTGCTCACTCAAAAACATCTCAACTTGAGACAATGAAG
>JAOTQJ010198798.1:0-20320 GCA_025642045.1 Solanum sejunctum | reverse complement strand
ACATAGATGGGGTCACAACGATGTAGTTTGGACTTAGAAAAAGGAGGAAGGTCAAATTTACCTCTATTAAAATTCTGGCTGGATGGGTCTACAGGCCATAGATGATGGGCTTCAGCTGATTCATTCTCAGTGAGCCCCTCTTCTCTGATCCTCCCTCTATGACATGATCTATGACTCATAGATAGTTCTATGGGCAGTAGATAGGGTTTCATCTGATGGCCATTTTTACAAACTTTAGAGACTTCATTTCTCTAATTCCCATTCTACAAGACCCATTTTATGGGTCATACTCTGCCTTACGAGCTGTAAAATCCATTCGTACACATCAATAATTCAAATTTTCCAAGCTTATTTCTTACATATCTCCTACCCCCATGAGTGGGGTCTTATAAATTCAGCCATAGGCTACTACACCATAGCCTACCCCTAGTCTAAGGAAGGGGGCTCACAGATAAGCAATTCAATCCGAGTGATGAACTTCACAGAGGGGTCGAAGTCAAGCTCCCATGAGAGAGAAAACTCTAGATCAGATGAGGTATTAGGATCAAAGTCGGCAGAATTGAGTTGGTCTACCCCAACTAGTTCCTGCTACTGGCTGACTAGATGCTGGTGCATAATGGACAAGCAGGATATAGACATCCCACAAGATGAGAGGCTAATGGTCCTAGAATATTTCTGAGGAACTGAGGATCATCACATTTGAGTTTGACAGTGCACCCATGCTTCGAGACACTATGGCCCTATCCAAATTAGACTAGTTAGCAGCCCTATCGCGGAAGTACTCCCTAGTATTGGTTTGAGAGTTTTATGCCTCTTATGCTACTATTATCACCAGTATTGGTTTGACAGTTTATGCCTCTTATGTTACTATTATCATCGAGGCAACCCCAAAGAGGGGAAGCCCCATGCACAGTCCAAACTAACATAAATGATGGTTTTCAGAGTCCCAATTAACATATTAAGGACCTCCATCTATAGATTCTTGTTTGGTGCCGAGTACCAGGCTCCTGTAACAACAGTGGAGTTTGAGTACAAGTTAGAGAAAGCATGAAATAGAGTGTTGATGTGAGATGCATCTCGAAAGGATATTTTGACGAGATTGTTTGTTAGTTACATAGGTATCTACTTTGGCACCCATAGCGAAGGCCTCGCTCAGCTTCCAGGGCAAATTTTAGTTGGTTGTTGTACCCATGAGGATTCAACCAACTCAGGCAGATAATACATTGACATAAGATCATACAGTGTTGGTTTCCAGCACCCTTGTTGGATATAAGATTGATTTTGCTTGATGTATAGCTGAGGAGATACACAAGTGCACTCTAAAGGGGTCTACATTGATTTTGTTCCCCTATTTGATTCAATATTCTAAAGGTGTCTACATCAATTTTGTTCCCCTATTTGATTCAATATGTATAGAGGTGGACACGAAGATCCTGCCTAATGTGGATGAGATCATTGAGGTACAGAGGACTCAGAATGCTGTCATGATCAAGGATGATGAGAATCCCATGGCTATTTGGTGAGCACTACACCCTCTAGTTAGACTACTAGAGATGTTCGTTGAGGCACCACAGCCTGATCCCAGTACCTGCACTACTGCTACTACAGATACTGAGAGGCCCCTGCATACTGATATTGGGAAGAAGATAGGGACCATTACCACTTCATCCACTATAATAGAGGTTGTACCTACACATCTTTACACTAAAGGAATGGTATACGCGTCTACAGAGTCTATTATGCCTCTAGCATAGAGACAGGTTCCATTGAGTCCAAATTGAATAAGTTGTTACAACAAATATGGCATTAGGTTCGCAAGGCCATAGCAGAGTCTGAGGAGCATGTACAACCGAGTTCCATGGCCACTATCAAGGAGAAACTACTATCATTTCATGATTGCATAGATGTGTTTGAGAGGTACATGAAGGAATGCCTGTGATCGACTCAGACTCTCGATATTACAGCCATCTAAACAAAGATCCAGCAGCTCCACATGGATATGAGGGTAGTCGTCCATACCTATGGTGATTCCTATGCTTGATGTTACTTCAAAGATAGTTGATTTATTTGTTGATGAGCCCCCAGCCTGCACCTCTAGAAAGAGGCATCATATTGATGATGATGATCCTAATGCTGCAAAACAAGAGACTACGAAACTAGAGAGTGGGCATATGGAGGCTGCTAGATGAGCCTCTATTATTGAAGATGAGATAGTTAGGTGTGCACAAAAGTAGGACCTAGGAGGGGCACTAGACCCTCTGGACATGCCACCAACAATTGACGAGACCGCCTAGCAGGCTGAGGGTGGTGAGACACAGACTAAGACTGGTACCCAAGTGTGCAAGTTGTCATGACCCGAACCTAGGGTCTAGACGTGAATGGCAAATGGAAATTGGGATTAAGGGAGAGAGAGTGTTTAATACTTAAATAGCATAGATAAGTCAAAACTCAAGCATAATACATAACTTGTCCAACAACACCTCTAAACATAGAACTTAGCAGGAGACAAGACAAGCAATTGGGCTCACCCTTGTAGTCAGAGTATATCATAAAGAAAGAGAGTCGTAATACATAGCACAAAAACGTAGACACTATACCCATTATGGAGGACTCACCAACTAGCTTAAGAAAAATCGTGCTAGCTACATGGAGGAGGATGACCAAGTGGGGCTCTGGTCCCTACATGATAACATCATGTAGGCATAGAGTATGCGTTAGTATATTTGAATGTACTAAATATGTAGGATATAATGCAACAAATAATAAGCATTATAAACAAAATGCATAGGCAATGAATAAGCATATAACAGTATGGCATGTATGAATGATGCTTGAAGTAAAATCATACTGATATAGAACATAATACATGTGCAAGGAGAGACCATTATTAGTGAATATCCAAGGCTTGCCACTTCCTTGGAGAGGCGAATGAGGTACAAACCCCTCAATAAGGTTGCATGGGCCTACCACCTCCCGAGCAAGGCAATCGAGGTACAAGCCCCTCAAATAGGTTGCATAGGCCTACTACCTCTCAAGCGAGGCAATAGGGTACAAACCCCTAACAAGGTTGCACAGGCCTACCACCTCCCGAGAGAGGCAATCGAGGTACAAATCCCTCAATATTGTTGCATGGGCCTACCACCTCCTAAGCAAGGCTATCAAAGTACAAACCCCTCAACAAGGTTGCATGGGCCTACCACCTCCCAAGCGAGGCTATCGAGGTACAAACCCCTCAACAAGGTTACCCGAGCCTACAACCTCCCAAGTGAGGCTTGGTTAATTCACAACTCTATAGAGATAATATCATAAACACATATTCCTTCCATTATTATATAGTCATTCAAGTCATAGGACATGCATAGGGCCTTCAATTCCCCAAGAAATCATAATCGAACATTTTATCAAACACTTGGTGGGTATGTAGTGCTAGTCTAAAACCATGCAATTCAAGAGTGGAATCATGCAATACAATTCAGTGTAAAACCGTCAATAGATACTTGGTAACACCCCCAAGCAAATATACATCAAAACCCTTCATCAAATCTCACAATAAATCTTAGATTTATGGCTCAAAACATGCTAAAACAATCACAATTTCATGAAACCCCATCATAGTGTGTAGTGAATTCATAATAAGTAAGACTCATGAGTAAATCCATTTTAAATCATGCAATTTAAGTAAAAAGGAAGCTTGAGCATCATGGGTGAAAGGACCCATTGGTTGAAATCCACATACCTTGACTTTGGAGAATTCCTTGAAGGGGATTTGAATAGAGGTGTGAAGCTTGGATGAGTTTATTAAGATTCGGAAGAGATTTGGACACTTGATTTTTGAGTGAAATAATAGTCTAGGTGTTTGAGAGGTTTTTGGGGAATGTATTGAATGATATGAGAGTGAAATATGGCTAAATATAGGTATTTTTATGTATGGGGAAGTTTAGGACAAAGATCCAAAGTCCTTGGACTAGAAAGGAAAACTTAGGCACAAAAAATAATACATTGGCGTGCCCTGCCTGCATCGTGTCAGGGGCGCGCCTGCTCACTATTTTTTTCTGCTCACTTTGAAATTTTGAATTTTGATATGGTTGCTCTAAAATCTGAGTTAGACCCATTTTCCACTCAATTGTACCCCTTGAACAAGAATATGAAATTGGTGAAATGACCCAAAAAAAAGTGCCAGAAAATGTGCCTCGAAAGTGCTGAGAATCGTAATATCTATATATCTCAAAATCAGTGCATGATATCAAAAATCTAACATTGTATTGTTGCTCAGGGTGTCAAATTTATTGGGAGATGGATCTAATCCTGATTTTAGAGCAACTGTATCAAAATCCAAAATTCTAAAGTTGGCCAAAATAGTGGAGATTCATGCTCGAGGCGCGACGCACCAAGTGTATTTTTATGCCCAGTTTTATTAGTTCAACCCAAGGTTTTTGGGTCTTAGGCATAAGCCTCCCCATGCATAGAAATACCTATACTTAGCCATATTTCTCCCTCGTATTATTCAAGCTTCAAGTTTCCATTTTCAATCTTTTTCAAGGATTCTCCAAAGTCAAGGTATGTGGGTTTCTTTCATGCGTTCCTTTCGCCCATGATGCCCAAGCTTCCTTTTACTTAAAATTGCATGATTTAAAGTATATTTACTCATGGATCTTACTTATTATGAATTTCAGTGCGCACTATGTTAGGGCTTCATGAAATTATAATTGTTTTAGCATGTTTTGAGCTTTGAATCTAAGATCTATTGTGAGACTTGATGAAGGGTTTTGATGTATATTGCCTAAGGGTGTTACCAGTATCTATTAATGGTTTTGTATTGAACTTTCTAGCATAGTTACACTCTTGAATTGCATGATTTTACACTAGCACTACACACCCACCAAGTGTTTCATAAAATGTCTGGTTAATGTATTTTGGAATGCATGTCTTATGAGTTGAGTGACTTTGTGATGATGAAAGGAACATATGTATGTGATATTCTCCTATATAGTGTTGGAATGTGACCATGCTTTGTTTGGGGGGCTAAAAGCCCAGGGTAACCATGTTGAGGGGTTTATCCCTTGATACTAATCAAGGGGTTGTGCCTTGATAACCGACTTGAGGGGTTAGTACCTCAATTACCAAGGGTGGTAGGGTGCGACTATCCACCAACCAATTAATGGGTTCGTACCTTGGTAACCGGGTTGAGAGGTTAGTTCCTCAATCACCAGAGCTGGTAGGGTGCACTATCCACCAACCAACCAAAAGGGGTTGTACCTTGGTAACCTACGGGTTCTATAATGTTGGTCTCGTCTTGCACCTTGTATTATATTCTATATAAGCATATTTTACTTAATCTTTGGTTGTACATGCCATATTCTTAATATATTATCTATTGCCTATTATTATTCATTTTTGTTATGATGCCCATCTCTTGTTGCATTGCATCCTACATACTTAGTACATTCAAATGTACTAACACATGCTTTATGCCTACATATGTCACCATATAGGGACTGGAGCCCCGCTTGAGCGTCTTCCTCCACGTGGCTAGTAGGATCTCTCTCTCAAAGCTAGTTGGTGAATCCTTCACTTCGGCGACATTAACATTGATCTTTTGCTATGTATAAAGACTCCATTTTCTTTTATTATGTACTTGACTATGAGGGTGAGCCCAATGATTGTCTTGGCCCCCGCTAAGTTCTATGGTTAGAAGTGTTGTTAGACATGTTATGTGTAATGCTATGAGCTTAATTCTCTGTCAACTCTTGATATTCATGATATGAAAGTTATCCCTTAGTCCCATTTATTCCTATTTACTATCTCTTGTTGTATTTTATTGCTTTTGCAACCAAGGATGTGTAATGATATATTAGGAGGCTTGTTTGGGGTCCCTTCGGGTTCCCATACACCATGTCATTTCTTAGCCTTAGGCTTGGGTCATGACAAAGTTGATATCAGAGCACCAGGTTGTTAGGTCCTCATGTCCAACATACCACATCAATTAGAGTATTATTCATAGTTGTGAAGCGTGCCACGACTAGGAATAAGAGGCTATGAGGCGTTCTCGGAAATGTTTTACTTCTTCATGATCTATGTCGTGCGATAGAGCACCCCTAGGGCTTATTGCTAATCCCTAACTGTTACATTTCAGGATATGTCTCAAGCTACTTAGGACGATGATATATCAAATGCAAAGGTTCTTAATGCTCTATGGGTATTGGCCAAAATGCTGACAAAATAGACAAATCATCTCAATCAACAAGTGAGTGCTCCTGAAACTTCAAATGGTAAGAGGAGGGGTAGTGAGGCCAAGAGGGCTCGTAGTGAAGGAAAGTTCCAAAGACCCAAAGGTCGTGGTGGTGTGGTACCTTATGCTAGGTGCCCCAAGTGTGGTAGATGCAATGATTGCCCGTACTTGAACAAGACTAATGCTTTTTATGGTTGTGGGGAGATGGGTTACAAGATAATGGATTGTCCTCGTAAATACAATAAGAGTAAAGGGGGTAATAATGGGGTGACTCGTCTAAGATTCCCAAAATTTGGAAGGAATCATAGTGGTGCATGTTGGAGGAACACAGGTGCCTGCTTTGGATGTGATAAGAGGGGCCACAAAATTTTGAATTGTCTACATGCTCACAACAAAGGTAAGGATGGCCAACCATAAAGGCAAGGTAGTCATGTTTATCAAGGGCTTCAAGGAGGGGATGAGGTGCACAATATTGCTACTGGTATGTTGAACTTTCCTTTGGAATTGATGTGTACGCCTTGATGGGCCCGGGTGCCACTATCTCTTTAATTATTCTTCCTTATCACTTGTGGGCTTCATGTGTGCCCGAGTGGTTGTGTGAATGTTTGTAGTCTACCCCCCGCCTTTTGTTAAATCTATTGTTGTTAGAAAGTTCATAGGTATTGTTCCGTGTTCATATTGCAATAGGTCAAGCCTTGTGCCTTGTTGGGTTGATGTCATGATCTAAGCCTAGGGCCTAGACGTGACCAGTGAGTGGGAAACTCGAAGAAACCCTAAAAAAGCCTCATAGCATATCATTACACATCCTTGGTCACGGAGGCAATATAAAACATCATAAGAAACATGAACAAGAAATTAGGAATAAGGGAGAAAGAGAGAGTTTAATACTTAAATAACATTGATGAGTCAAAGCTGAACGTAGTACAAAACTTGCCCAACAACATCTCTAAACATAGATACTTAGCGGGGGCCAAGACAAAGCAATAGGACTTAACCCTCATTGTCAAAATAGCAATGCAGAAGAAGGAATCAATACATATAACATAAGAAACATAGAGCAATGTCCCCGGAATGGAGGACTCACCAAAGGCTAACTTGAGCAATCCGCCTAGCCAAAAGAAGAATCAGTAGGAGCTCCAGTTCCTACATGGTAACATCATGTAGGCATAGAGTATGCGCTAATACATTTAAATGTACTAAGTATATGGGATGCAATGCAATAAGAGATAACTTCATAATCAACATGCATAATAATAGACAATAGGCATGATATAGCAATATGACATGTATGATTAATACATAAGTAAAACATGCTTAAGTAACCCATGCTCATATAGGATATCAAATGTGAAGATAAGACCAAGCAAGCTATCCAACCTTGTGTTGGGCTAAGATGGTGATGGTCATAGCCCATCACCTTAGATGGTGAGGTATGCACCCCTCACATGGTTAATGACATTAACACCTATCATCTGGGTGGAGAGGTACGAACCCCTCACATGATTGGTGAGTACTTTAACCTACCTCAGTTACCAAGGTACTAACCCCTTGATAACCACCTGGGTTCTTGCGCCCCCGAATTAGGCATGGTCTAATGCATCACTTTATATATGATTTATCATATTCTATAATGCAAAACTTCATACAAGAATAATCATATACATAAGCTAATTTCATCATCATAACATCATTCATATTATATCTCAAGCTTTGGACCTTCATTTCCTCAGGAAACCTTAATCGGACATTCTATCGAACACATTGGGGGGGTGTAATGGGGGGCAAAAGACGCTGCAATTTAGAGATAAAATCATGCAAGAAAATTTGTTGTGAAACCATTAATCAATACTTTGCATCACCCCCAAGACATTCACATCAAAACCCCTCATCACATCCAACATTAGTCCAAGATTTAGAGCTCAAAACATGCTAACAACTATACTTTCATGAACTAAAATCACTGTATAATAAATTTCTCAATATACAAGACCCACATGTATAATCAACTTTAAATCATGCAATATTAGTAAAAAGGAGGCTTAGGCACCATGGGTGAAAGAACCCAATGGTTCAACACCACATACCTTGACTTGGGAGAACCCTTGAAGAAATTTGGAAATGGAGACTTGAAGCTTGGATGAGATTCTTGATGAAATCCTTAAGATTGATCTTGAGTTTGGGACTTGAATTTATGGTGAAATATGAGTCTAAGTGTTTGAGTGAGTATTGAGGAATGTTTAAGATGATATTAGGGTGAAATAAAGCTAAGTATATGTATTTTCAAGTGTGAGAACCCTTAGGCCCAAGACATAGTTGGACCGACAAGATTAAAACAGGCACCAAAAACAACAGGGGCGCGTTCTGGGAGCGACGCAAAACCCTCACTGGAATCTGCATTTTTTGCACAAATGAGTTCTATGAAAATGGGCATAAATCCTTCATTCGAACTCAGAATGAGATGAAACCAAGTGAGTTGGAAAGCTAATTCTAAGGGCTTTGATTTTAATAGGTAGTGGGCCACCCAGTTCTTTGTGTGCTATATATGCCACTTCAAATTTGACCCTCCTAAATAGCATTTTTTGCGATTTTTGAAATTAGATACGGTTGCTCTAAAATTCAAGGTAGACCCATTGCCCACTTAGTTTGACCCCCTGACAAGAATATGAAGTCAGATTTTTGAAATAACAAACTAATTTTTAGATATATGGAAATCACGATTCCAAGTACTTCCGAGGCTCATTCAGGGCACTTTTTGGGGTTGTTACAGTATCTCCCACTTGGGATCATTCGTCCCCGAATGTCAAAGAAACATACAAGAGAAGAGTAATCAGAAAGAGATCATCCCCGATAAGAATGCTGTTACACTTTAAAACACATTCTCACAACCTCGATATAAGTGTAAAATCATCATAAACTTGCCGACGTAATCATGAATGCATATGAATGACATAAAGGCTGAAATATAAGACTTGAAATTATAAAAAGGACTTTAACGTGTCATCATAAACTTGAATAGAATGAAATAGATATGGATATTGCTCCTCCATGCCTGCTCTAGCTTCCCGAGAGAGACATACGAATAGATGACTCTTCCAAAAGGGCCTTAATGAACACCACATCCCCATTAATCAACCTCTCCACTCATCCATCCAACACCTCTACTAGGACCTCCTTCCAAGGCAACTTATCCTCCACCTTACCCACAACTTCAAAGAGTTCTATAACACTAGAGTCACCAACACATCCCATCCACCTAAAAGCATGAAGTATCGGGTGAACCATATCTACACCCAAAGGCAACCCCAAACTTAAGCAACTTTACCAACCTCCCTCTACACTCTATAAGGACTCACAATCCTCAATTCAATTGTCAATCTTAAATACACCTAACCCAATTGGTACCATAATCGTCATCTCCCCTTGGGAGACAATCTCCACTCTATCATTCTCTCACCCAAAGCTTCCCACTCTAATAAAGAGGAATCAAGGCCTTGCCTAATCTAGTCCTCTTAACCAAGAAGATTTGGGACCATCGAGTACACTATACTACCATTCTCAACTTCCTTCAACCTAACTCCCTATCTAGCCAACCGTTGGACTCTACTAGGCATCTCCTTACCACCATTATCCGCACATACTAAGACCTAGAGCACCAACCACAACACTAGCCTTACCGAAAAAACAAATGTCCACTCATTTCTTAATCCTTAAAGAATTCTAACCACCATCTGTAACCCACAAAGCACGCTTATCATATTTACCAAACAACCTCTCATCCTCTAAGACTTGCAACACTACCCTCGAATGATTCACAAGCTCTAAACAAATCAGTACCTCATCACTAGAGACCGCTACAAACATACAACAGTGGAGTTTTAAGACCCTATTCATGAAACCCATAAACACAATCAATGCACAAGCCCACCTAACAACTCTAACAATAATCAAAATGATCATTCCTAGTTCAAAAGGGTACTTAGGGATATCACCTAACCTTCTCCACACTTGAGAACGAAACCCAAACCTCAATCAACCTTAGAGAAGTGACTAATCCATCGTAGTTGACTAAATAGATCGACCATCCTTACTCATAATATTACAATATTATGGGTTATAAACTCTTTAGAAACATGCAATGCAAGTAGCCCAAACTACCATAAGACCTCGAACCCATCAAGCTAAGTTCAACCAAGACCACAAGACAAGGCTCTATGCAACAAGAACATGGGGCAACCTTTATAGACCCCCTTCTCAATCCATCGGTGCTAAGTCGTCATCCCACAAGAATACTTATATACATATACATACTTTCAAAGAGTTAATGGTCATTTTTTTCAAATCATTTCAATGCACAATTGGGCTTAAAAGCCAAACACCATTCATAATAATTCATACTTAGGCTCAAATGCCAGAATTATAATTTCATAGTCATAATACTTATGCATCGGAATAGCCGAGTCATATACAAAATGGTGCAAGCAACCAAAATATTTAAAGAGCCAAAATCAAAGACATATATATGATCACAATATTATCATAACCAACCTATTATCAAAATCATACCATAAAATGATATTCGGCTTACCCATAACATAATTTTTTTGTAATCCGTGTACATGAATGCATATGCTATGAACAATGAGAAAACGACATGGGTAACTAAGACTTTATTTAGAAATCAACATTTATAATATGAAGTTGAAGTGAAAACATAATTAATTCCATATTTAAATCCATAGTGTAATCTCTCATGCATAAATAATTCAAAAAGGAAACATGCATACTTATAACTTCATAAACCCAAAGTAAATCCATATATAACTATTTAAATAACATTAAAATCATCAAATAAACACTACCCATACATCAATAGAATTTTAGGAATCATAATATTCAAATTTGAAATTAAAATAAGTCCATGAAAGTTTTCTTGAAAATAATTTTGGGTCTTATTGATTGGAAGGGAACAAGGATCAAACCACATACACATGAATCCTACTAGCACCAAGGAATAACATAAGAAATAACAACTCTTGGACCTATCAAATCACCCTACTCAAAATGTCGGTCACAACATGGCCTTACTTAGGGTCAACTAAGTCATAGGAGCAACAATAATAGAAGAGAACCTACTTACGTTCTCCAGTAATAGTCCACTAAACCCAAGAGGCTCCTAATATCTGATGAAGTCAAAGGTCTAAGCTAATCTCTAATCACCTTCGTCTTATTAATGCCCACCTTAATACCATCACTCGGTACCACATAACCTAGGAAGGCAACCTCTTACAAAATTCCCATCTCTCCTACTAGCACCCAACCTTCTTCCTTAAACTTGTAGTACTACCCTCAAATGACTAACATGCACTAAATCCTTATGGAATGAACCACATTATTATCACCAAAACCACCATAAAGCTATTAGAGTAGGGATTAAACATCTTACTTATGAGACTTGTAGGCATAACTGGTGCACTAGTCAAACCAAATGGACGACCTCAAGCCCAAAATATCAAAAAGGGACATTCAAGGCCTCATCTACTACCAACAACAATTCTACTACAAAGCAACTTAGGTTCAACACCTCCAATTCTCACAAGATGATAAATGCAATCCCTTGGAGATCAATTGTACCTTGTGACAAGAAATCGAACTACCTCCCTTGCTATCATTTATCAATCCCCCACTCAAAGACGGACTCATTAGGGGGTCAGACTCTAACTCTACGGGTCCTACCACCAAGGAGATACACATGCATGTAACTATTCCATCCCAAGTACAACATCAAAATCCACCACATCAAATCCAACAAGCGACAAAGAAAGACCTAATGCAATACAAACCTGGATCAACACCTATGAACTTTTTAGCAACAATATACCTAACTAAGAGAGTAGACACCAAAGATCTACACAACCACTTAGGCACACAAGAATCCCTACCATCAACTAAAAGAATAGAGAAGAAATAGTGAAACTCGGATCCATTAAAATCAAAACCTTCTACTTACCTTCCTTCATCTTCCTCCTTAAAGCGGTATGATCAACTAAAAGATCAAAGAACATTCATTCGAGGGGAAAGCCCTATCTTGCTTCTAAAGCATGACATAGACCATGATGAAGTGAAATATTTTCTAAAACATCTCATAGCCTCCTACTCATATTCATGGTGCACAACACAACCATGAATAAGACTCTAATCAATGTTGTGTGTTGGACTCTAAGGATCTATCAACCTAGTGCTCTGATACCAAGTTTGTCACAACCCAAGCCTATGGCCTATATGTGTTCGACGAATGGGCAACCTGAAGGAACCCCAAAAAATCCTCATATCATATCATTACCCATTCTTGGTCACGGAAGTAATACAAAACATCATAAGAAATGAACAAGGGCAAATGGGTCTAAGGGAGAAAGAGAGAGTTTAATACATAAATAACATAGATGAGTCAAAGCTCAAACATAATACATAACTTGTCCAACAACAACTCTTAACATAGATACTTAGCGAGGGCCATGACAAAACAACCAGGCTCACCCTCACAGTCAAAATAGTAATGAAGAAGAAGGAATCAATATATAACATAAGAAACATAGACAAATTTCCCCGGAATGGAGGACTCACCGAAGGCTAGCTTGAGCAATCCTCTTAGCCGCAAGAAAGATCAATAGGAGCTTCAGTTCCTACATGGTAACATCATATAGGTATAGAGTATGCATCAGTATGTTTGAATGTACTAAGTATGTGTGATTTAATGCAACAAGAGATAAGCTTCATAATCAACATGCATAACAATAGATAATAGGCATGATATAGTAATATGACATGTATGATCAATGCATTAAGTAACCCATGCTCACATAGGATATCATATGTAAAGACGATACCAAGCAAGCTATCCAACCTTGTGTTGGGCTAAGATAGTGATCGTACACCCCTCACATGGTTGATGACAATCAAACCTATCATCCGGGTGGCGAGGTACGAACCCCTCACATGGTTGGTGAGTACTAACCCCCATCTTGGTTACCAAGGTACTAACCCCTCGATAGGTTACCTAGGATCTTGTCCCCCCGAATTAGGCATGGTCTAATGTATCACTTTATATAGGATTTATTATATGCTCTAATGCAATACTTCATATAGGAATAATCATATACATACGCTAATGTCATTATCATAACATCATTCATATCATGTCTCATGCTTTGGACCTTCATTTCCTCAAGAAACCATAACCAGACATTCTATCAAACACCTTGGGGGAGTGTAATGGGGTAAAAGACCATGCAATTTATAGATAAAATCATGCAAGAAAATCAGTTATGAAATCATCAATCAACACCTTGCAACAACCCCAAGACATTCGTATCAAAATCCCTCATCAAATCCAACACTAGATCCAAGATTTAGAGCTCCAAACATGCTAAATACTTTAATAAACTAAAATCACTGTATAGTAAATTTCTCAATATACAAGACCCACCTGTAAAATCAACTTTAAATCATGCAATATTAGTAAAAAGGAGGCTTAGGCACCACGGGTGAAGGGACCCAATGGTTCAACACTACATACCTTGACTTTGGAGAACCCTTGAAGAATATTAGAAATAGAGACTTGAAGCTTAGATGAGATTCTTTGATGAAATCCTTAGATTGATCTTGAGTTTGGGACTTGAATTTATGGTGAAATATGAGTCTAAGTGCTTGAGTGAGTATTGGAGAATGTTTAGGATGATATGAGGGTGAACTAAGACTAAATATATGTATTTTCAAATATGGGATCCCTTAGGCCCAAGACTTATAAGTGTTGGACTTAGAGAATTAAAACAGGCACCAAAAACAACAAGGGCATGTCGTGGAGGCGACGCAAAAAACCCACTGGAATCTGCACTTTTTGCACAAATGAGTTCTATGAAAATGGGCATAAATCCTTCACCCGAACTCGAAAAAAGGTAAAGCCAAGTGTGTTGGAAAGCAAATTCAAAGGGATTTGATTTGATAGTATTGGGCCACCCAGTTCTTTTTGTGCTAAGAGATATTCCCCTTCAACTTTGACCCTCCTAAATAGCATTTTTTTTGTGATTTCGAATTTTAATATGGTTGCTCTAAAATTCGGGTTAGACCCATTTCCCAATCAATCTGACCCCCTGAATAGAAATATGAGGTCAAATTTTTGAAATAACAAATGGATTTTTAGATATATGGAAATTACGATTGCGGGTACTTCCCAGGCTCATTTTTTGGGCACTTTTTAGAATTGTTACAGTTGATGTGGTGGATTTTGATGCCATACTTGTGATGGATTAGTTACATATGTTATTGTGTCTCCTTGTATAGTAGAACTCGTAGAGTTAGATTCCAAGTCATTACTAAACTCGTCTTTGAGTGGGAGATTGCCTTGTAGAAGCAAAAGCGGTAGATCCATTTCTTGTACTGTGGTACACTTGATCTCTAAGGGTTGCATTCTTCATCTTGTGAGAGTTAGGGGTGTTGAACCTAAGTTATTTCTATTATGCTATTTTGGTGGTAGATGGGTCCTTGGTGTCCTTACCGGCATTCAAGAATTTGGAATAGTGTCTTTAGTTTGGCTAGTGCACTAATTATGTCTATAGGTCTCATGAAGGGTCTTTAAACCCTGCCATGCATGCTTGTCATGGTCCTTGGTGGTGATATGTTGGTTTGCTTCCTGGAGTAAGGAGAAGCATGTGAGTCATTTGAGGGCAGTACTAGAAAGTTTAAGGAAGACGGTTGGGTGCTAAATAGGAGAAATGGGAGTTTTGGGTTGTAATCGGTTGCCTTCCTAGGTTGTGTGGTATCAAGTGATAGCATTAAGGTGGACCTTAATAAACCAAAGGTAATATTAGAGATTAGCCTAGACCTTTGACCCCATCAGATATTAGGGGCGTCTTGGACTTAGTGGTTATTATCGGAGGTTTGTGGGTAGGTTTTCTTCCATTGCTTCTCCTATGACGTAGTTGACCCTAATTAAGGCTAATTTGAGTGGAGCATTGAGTGTGAATAAAGTTTCTAAAACCTTGAATGTAAGCTTGTGTCCACCCCTATCTTGGCTCTATCGGAAGGGTTGGAGGGGTTGTTGTGTATTGTTATGCCATAAGAATTGGTTGGGTGGTGTTTTGATGCTAAATGGTATGTGACAGCCTATGCTTCTAGACAATTTAAGATGCTTGGAGAGAATTATCCTACCCATGATCGTGATTTAGCCGCCATGGTCTTTTGCTTTGAAAATTTGGCATTATGTATGGGGTGCATGTTAATGTGTTTACCAATTATAAGAGTCTCCAATATGTCTTCACTCAAAAAGATCTCAACTAGAGACAAAGAAGGTGGTTATTAGGGACTATGATATGAGTGTGCATTATCATCCCAGTAAGGCTAATGTGGCTACGGATACTTTGAGTAGGGTTTAAATGGGTAGCCTAGCTCATATTAATGATGGGAGCATAAAGGTGGCTAAGGAGGTCCATCGGTTGGCTAGATTGGGAGTTAGGTTGGAAGAGGTTGATAATGGTGTTGTTGTTGTTGATGACTCTAAATCTTTATTGGTTGAGGAGGTGAAATCTAAGCAAGATCTTGACCCCCATTTTGTTAGAATTGAAGGCATTGGTAAAAATATGGTAATGTTGAGGTGTTCTCCTAAAGGGGAGATGGTACCTTTAGATACCAATATAGGTTGTGTGTGCCTTGTGTTGATGGTTTGAGAGAAAATATCCTTGATGAGACTTATGGTTCTTCCTATTTTATTCACCCCGATTCTACTAATATGTATAGAGATTTGAGACAGGTGGATTTGTAGGGAGATATGTTGAGGGACATTGCCAAATTTGTTTTCGGTTGTCATAGTTGCCAACAAGTCAAAGCCGAGCATCAAAGGCCAGGTGGCCTAGCCCAAGACATAGAGATGCGCCTACTTAGAAGTGGGAAAAGATTAATATGGATTTTGTGGTTGGGTTGCTCAAGACTAGAAAGAGTTTTGATTCCATTTGGATTATGGTTGATAGGATGACAAAATCGACTCACTTTCTACTGGTTAAGACTACACATGGGGCTGAAGATTATGCTAGGTTGTACATTCATGACTTAGTGAGGTTGCATGGGGTTCCTTTGTCCATATAATATTAGATCATGATGCACAATACACTTCACACTTTTGGAGGTCCTTCCTAGGAGGTCTTGAACCACGGTAAAGCTTAGTATGACCTTTCACCCCCAAATGGATGGTCAAGCCGAAAGAACTATCCAAACACTTGAGGACATGCTTAGGGCTTATGTATTGGAGCTTATGAGTAGTTGGAATGATCATCTTCCATTGATTGAGTTTGTATATAACAATAGTTGTCATTCTAGTATTGATATGGCTCCTTTTGAGGCCCTTTATGGTAGGCATTATAGATCATCGGTTGGGTTGTTTGAGGTAGGAGAGGTGGCTTTGATGAGTCTGGATCTGATATGGGTGATCTTGAGAAGGTAAGGATGATTAGAGAAAGGTTGAAAACAAAGTCATGAAAAAAAATTCTATGCTGGTGTGAGTAGGAGAGACTTTGAATTTAAAGTTGGTGAGGTCTATTTGAAGGTTTCACCCATGAAGGGTGTGGTTCATTTTGGTAAGAAGGACAAGTCGAGTCCAAGATATATGGGTCCTTATAGGGTAATGAGGAGGATTGGTAAGGTGGCTTGTGAGTTAGAGTTGCCTAATAAAATGAATTTGGTTCATCTGGTGTTTCATGTGTCCATGTTGAGGAAATGTGTGGGTGATCCTAATGTTATTGTCCCATTGGATGTTGTGGATATTGTTGAGGACAACTTACTTATGAAGAGGTTCCGGTTCAGATTTTGGATAGGCAAGTGAGGAGGTTGAGGAATAAGGATGAGGCTTCTGTTAAGGCTCTTTGGAGAATTTGTCAAGTCGAAATGTCTCTCGGGGAGCCGGAGCGGCCATGGAGAAGCAATGTCCATATCTCCTTCATTCTATTCAAGCTTATGAAAACATGTCAAGTCCTTTTCTTTATGGTTCCAAATCTTATGCTTCAGCCCCTAAGTCATTTGCATGCATTCATGTCTATATTGACAAAGTTCATGGTAATTTTACACTTATGTTAAGATTTTGAAAATGGTGTTTTAAGTATGTCGTAGCATTCTTGTTGGGGCTGACCTCTTCATGATTATTCTTCTCATATATATCTCTTTGACATTCAGCGATGAGTGTTCCCAAGGCGAAGATATTTAAACGATCCCAAAAAACAAGTGCCCGAAAATGTGCCTTGGAAGTGCCTAGAATCATAATTTCCATATATCTCAAAATACATGTGTGATATTAAAAATTCAACTTCGTATTCGTGTTTAGGGGGTTAAATTGAGTGGAAAATGAGTCTAACCCCAATTTCACAGCAATTGTATGAAAATCCGAAATTCCAGAGTTGGCGAAAAACTGTGAAGATTCATGCCCCAGGCGTGCGCCATAGTGTATTTTTGTGTCCAGATTTATTAGTTCGGTCCATGGCTTTTGGGTCTTGGGCCTAAGCCTTCCCATGTGTGGAAATAACTATACTTAGCCATATTTCACCCTCATATTGACATTCCCAAATACTCTAAAACACTTAGACAATATTTTACCTCCAAATTTCAAGTGCCAAAACTCATTCGGATCTCAAGGTTCTCATTGAAGCTTCATGTCGCCATCTCCAATCTTCTTCAATGATTCTCCAAAATCAAGATATGTGGGTTTCTTTCATGGGTTACTTTCACCCATGATGCCCAAGCTTCTTTTTACTTAAAATTGCATGATTTAAAGTTGATTTGCTTATGGGTCTTACTTATTATGAATTTCATTGCACACTCTGTTGGGACTTCAAAAATTATGATTGTTTTAGCATGTTTGAGCTATGAATCTAAGGTCTATTGTGAGATTTGATGAAGGGTTTGATGTATATTGCTTGAGGGTGTTACCAATTATCTATTGATGGTTTTACATTGAATTTACTAGCATGATTACACTCTTGAATTGCATGATTTTACACTAGCACTACACACCCGCCAAGTATTTGATAAAATATCCGGTTAATGTATTTTGGAGGAACTGAAGGTCTAGTACATGTCTTATGAGTTGAATGACTTTATCATGATTAAAGAAACATATGTATATGATATTATAATATATATAGGGTTAGAATGTGACCATGGCTTGCTCAGGGGTTAAGAGCCTAGGTAACCATGTCGAGGGGTTTGTACCTTGATACTAATTAAGGGGTTGTGCCTTGATAATCGGGTTGAGGGGTTAGTACCTCAATAACCAGGGGTGGTAGGGTACGACTATCCATAACCAATTAAGGGATTTGTACCTTGGTAACCGGGTTGAGGGGTTAGTTCCTCAATAACCAGGGGTGGTAGGGTACGACTATCCACCAACCAACCAATGGGATTTGTACCTTGGTAAATTACATGTTCTATAATGCTGGTCTCCTCTTACACCTTGTGTTATGTTCTATGTAAGTATGTTTTACTTAGCATTGATCATACATGCCATATTGTTAATATGTTATCTATTGCCTATTATGATGTATTTTGGTTATGATGCCCATCTCTTATTGCATTGCATCGTACATACTTAGTATATTCAAAGGTACTAACGCATACTCTATGCTTACATGATGTCACCATGTAGGGACCGGAGCCCCACTTAAGCATCTCCCTCCATGTGGCTAGTACAATCTCTCTCTTAAGTCTAGTTGGTGAGTCCTTTGGGGACATTGACGTTGATCTTTTGCTATGTATAAAGACTCCATTTTCTTTTATTAAGTACTTGACTATGAGGGTGAGCCCAGTTGCTTGTCTTGGCCCCCGCTAAGTTCTATGATTAAAGTTGTTGTTGTACATGTTATGAATAATGCTATGAGCTTGACTCTCTATTGACTCTTGGTATTTATGATATGAAAGTTGTCCCTTAGTCCCGTTTATCGCTATTTACTCTCTTCTTGTATTTTATTATTTCCGCAACCAAGGATGTGTAATGATATGTTAGGAGGCTTGCTTGGGGTCCCTTTGGGTTCCCTATGTCATGACCCAACCTAGGAATCGTGATTAGTGCCAATTGGGCACCCAGACAAATACTAAACCAGATTCCCCACTATAATAGCTACGAAATTTATCAAAATTTTGGCAGAGTTTCCTCTATTTTACTGACTAACCACACCTGCAAACAGTAACCCCAGCAAATAGTAAACATCAATATACATATATATGCGGGCTGACAAGGTCACCGCTGCAGTAGAACCGCTCAACAAATGTATCATACATATGTAGTCATACCACACGCAATATCCCACACCCACATGTATCCACAGACCTCTAAACATACGAACTGAATCATGGGATGGGATAGGGTCCCATCATACCCTCGAATATACATAAATGCAAAATACAAAAAATAAGTGTACATGTATATACCCAAAATTCGACTCCTGAGGCAGAGGGAGCACTTCAACGGTAGACAGAGATCGTAAGAAGGTGGTTCTCTAGCCTGTGCGTCAGTACCTGTGGGCATGAAATACAGCCCCTGAAGGAAGGGGATCAGTATGAAATACGTATCGAATATGTAAAGCAGAAAGTGCGAAATATAATTAAGAGTAATAATCCCAATAAAAACATATGAGTGAAACTTGCATGTAAACATCAAAATAATTCTTTTTATAAAATATCAAAATAATGCATACCGGACAAGAACTATGGTGACCTCCAAACTCGCGCCATACCAGAGCATAACACCAGAAGTTTCAAATCCCCAAAATTTCCAACACAAGTCCCAATTGTACTATAGGTTAGCCGAGGTGACGGTACCATGCATTCACGTCATTGGATAGATGAGCATAGTATAGGTGAGCTGAGGTGACGGTGCCACGCACTCACCTATTATAATGTGTAAAGGTCATCATGCCCATTATATAAGTGAGCCAAGATGAAGGGGCCAAGCACTCACATGAGCCGGGGCGAAGGGGCCCAACACCCACACGTCATGATGCCAACATATCCCAAGCCCAGCTCCTTATTTCTCCAAACTAAGCAAAGCCGGCCCATGGG